>VDFB02374077.1:0-18884 GCA_007258455.2 Sequoia sempervirens | reverse complement strand
CAACCATATGGTACTTGAAAGTCCACTCCCCCGTGCTAGGAGATAATGTTAGGTCCACTAAGGTAAAACAAAGCATACAAGAGAATAGAACATAACATCAAATGGCTGACAATCACATCATGGAATAAAGACATAATGACATCAAACCATAGTAACCACAATACAACAGTTAACTCCACACAAGAAACTACAAACATGCTTCAGGAAAGAGTGTCATCACATAGTTGTTCTAGGTTACCCTGGTGAATCTTCCTAGATTATTGGCCCTCGTCCTAAGTTACCCTAGCAATCTCTACCGATTCCTGGCCCCCAAACACAATCATGTGGAGTCGTATTACCTTTCAAGAGGACAAGGTAGATGACCAAGCCATTCTAGGCCTTATCAACCTACCCTTAATCTATACAATCATGAAGGCACTAGGTGAGGCATTCAAATTATCTTATTCATATTATGTTTATCACCCAACCTCGAGTTCATTAAATTAGGTTTTCACTAGATTAACTACTTTTGGTAGGTTACCTTGGTAACCTCTTAAGGTTCTAGCCCCTAACGAAAGCCACTCTTCTTATAAGCAAAAGAAAAATCACATAACATATAGGATAGCCATCATGCACAAATCAAAATAGGGCATGACCACATTTTATCGATGACATAAAACATCATACTCTCATTCACCACATAGGTATCGTAAACAACGTGCATGACCTGACCATGAAAAATCCTATACCAGAATTGTGAAACTCCATTAATCAACTATTCTTTATAGAACATACAAGTCTCATGAAGACATATGCACCAAAATACACAACGTTCCCTCACATTTTTACATTGTCAAGCAAATTCATCTTTCACTTCAAAGATATTTAAACAAAAAATATAAAAGAATACAAAAATCTCAAAACACTTATTTTCATATCAAATGTAGACTTAGCTTTTACCAATCAAATGATTATATTCCTAGCGAATCAAAAACTACAATTATAATTATTTTCATTCATAGCTTGAATACTCACTCTACGCATAACTTAATTATTTCCTTTCACAATACTAAAAATCTCTTTTAAATTTAAATTGGACAAAAATAAATATCATTTAAGGAATTCCAACTTCTAACAAATGAGTTTAACATCAAAACTTCAACTTATAATTGAAATAGAAAACTCAACTGAATTACATGTAAATTAAATACTTTCAAATCTCATTAAATGAAATTAACATAAATTTCCATATACCTATTCAAATATAAATAGATATTTTCTTTCATCATTTAAATCAAATAACAATCAATAATCAAAGAACTATTACCGAAATTAAGAGAAATTAACAAAACTTAATCTAATTTCAAAAAAAAAAAACAAAATAACAGTCTGTTGCCATGCATGTACATGAATATACACACCATGCAATATTAGTGATTTGACTAAGCATGCAAAAGAAATGATATTTTCCTCCAATCGATCTATAGCTATAAGAAACAAATATCAAAGAAACAAGGATTAAACGTTGGAGACTCGGGTGAAACCTCAGTTTACGGAGATAAACAAAATTCAAGGTTGAGTTAAGTAAAGGTATTCAAACGACTCCAAGGCAACTTTACCAAGCAGAAACTCGCATGGAAATATAAAAGAATGAGGAATTTATGAGATTATAAATCGTGCGCACAACTTGCATGGCAAGGAGAAATCACAATAAGCAAACAAAAACCCCTTGTCAAGAAGAGTCGACACCAACAAGTGAGATGCAAGGGAATGAGAAACAAACATTCACAGTTTGGAAATGAAACATTTCGAGATTAGAAATCTCAAAATTTATAAGGCGCATTTCAACTTGGTAGCGAGTTTTCAAAGACTGCAGCAACTGTGATAGCTTGACAGTGGAATCAAAGGGATTATTTAAATCTCTACAACTGTCTATTTTCAAGTGTTGTAAATGTGAAAAATTGCCAAAGAGATCATAACAGTATTTTAAACCTCTACAGTCTTCTATGTTCATGCGCTACAACTATGAGAGGTTGCAAAAAAAATCAGGGACGTTCATTAAATCTATACACCCTACCATCTTCAAGTGTTGTCGCTGTGACAGGTTGCGTAAGGAATCAAGGAGGTAAATTAAGCCATGACAATATTTTAGTTTCAAATGCTACAGCAGTGATAGAATCAAGGGGGTTAATTTAAATCTTTAAACTTCCTATTATGCTCAAGTGCAACAACTGCGTTAGATTGACAATGTTTTAATGGAAGATATTGGTGATACTAAATGAAACAATCTGAAAACATAGTCTGGCACTATAATATTTCAGACAAAGGAAAATGACAGGTGTAAAATCCAATTCCACAACCTTTCCAACTTTTCTCAGGCCGACTGAACACTTGGATTAAATTAAATAGTGGTTTGGACTTAGGAATGCAACCCATGCACCAACTTTTTCAAAAAGAAACAATACTTAATGAATCGAACCAAGAATATGATACACAATTGCACCCCAATTCAATAATTCTATCGATAGTTGGCAGATAAGGGACACCGCATAAGGCTACAAACTATGAATGGGTTTCAAAGGAAATAAAATATGTTCATATGAAGCTTACAGTTAAACAATAGATTTCATCCTATGGCATCGAATATGATTTAAGGCGAATTCCATGCATTTTTAACATGCCAATACTAACAGGTAAAATAAATTGAATACCTAGATCAAGTTTTGATAGTTTAAGAGGAAGCTTTAACAAATATAAGGCGTGTATTGGTAGAATACACACAATGCTTGTAGAAATATTCAAAAAAATTTATACAGGAACTTGTGAATGTCATATTTCAAGTAAATGCAAGCAAAGATGAAATACAAAGGAACCTGATTTGTTGGATTGCAAAGTGATGTCAAGAACTTTTCCCCAAATTTTCAACTTCAGACCCAATCCACAATCAAATCACAAACAATCCTTCCAATTTCCTTTTTCATAGAGGTTTCGAAAACAAAAATATTGTAAAGAAACTTTTCCAGAGAATTGTCATGCAAGAAGCTTCTCAGCAAAATTGTCGTGCAAAACCTTTTTCCAAACAACTGCCATGAAAGTTTTCTTTTTGCAATCTAAAATCAATTGTTGTGAATCACATTACACAACCCAAGCTTTTAATACATTTTCCTTTATTAATTAACTCACAATTACCAAACTTAACTCAAAATCAGCATGCAATTCCAATTGATCATTCAGTTCAAACCAAATAACACTCAAGATAACATCTCTGACTCAAAGTCAAGTTTTGAGATATTTTCACATCTTCAGTTGAAACAACAATTCAATGTTATCTACTTTTCAAAAAATTTAAACTTGCATAATAAATAAATCAATAAATATTCTATTATACAAAACTAACAATTGCATTTAAATAAATAAATATATATTGTTTAATTAATTTAACTAATCAAACCCTTTTAAAAGCAACATTACAATTTCAATTATTAAAATATCTAAACATCAATATTTTAACTTAACATTTCGATAACATCAATTGATTCAAATAACTTATAAATAACCATTTAACTAATTAATCAATCAATTTTCATTCATGATGAAAACAAGAACGACATGACGAAACCAAACGACAAAAAAATAATGATGGGTGACAAACGGATACTCGTTCAATGAATAACGATGGCTAATGACGGACCTGACACTATCTCCGAAAAAACATATTTTCATTGGGTTAGGGCATGCTCAGACCTGACAAAGCAAGTGAAGCCGATACTCAGTACCTACAAACTACATCAAACAACACTGTTAAACATATCATCATATATCGACAAACACACCGTGAAGAAGAGTCGCAGCATAGCAGGGTACTCGAGTGAGTAATGCTACACTGTCTTTTTCATCGAAACCAACATACAGTACCACATCATCATAAATACACTAAAACAACTACCAACAGATCAGAGTCACATGTGAAACAAAGTGCAGCAATTGGAGGGACACTACACATCACTCCTAAATTAGCTAACCCATCAGCCAACGAATTAGCTTCCCTGAACACATGAGTAATTCTCACCTCATCAAAAGTGTTAATAATAGAGATTGAATCATTAATCAGATGGGCTATAGACCATGACAACCAATTACTCTTCAGAAGACACTTTATAATGTTCAGGGAATCCCCTTCAATCCAAAGTTTAGAGACCCTAGATTCTTTAGCCAATAAAAGGCCATGATAGGTTGTTGCGGAATAGAATTTATATGTTAACAATGCATAGAATATTATTTTAAGAATAATTATATTACATAATATATTTATTCTAAATTGTAAAATTGTATTACTATTTTTTTGTTGATTCTTCAAATTGTAAAATTGTATTCAACATTTAATTTAATATTTAACTAGAATTGTAACGCCCCGCCATGTAACCCTAGAGGAAGTTGCAATTAACTACTCAAATGCACAATTTTTTTTTTTAGATTAAGTACAATTAACATGCAAGCTCACTACCCATTGCCAACAATCTCTAAGGTTACGAGACTGAGATTACTTTAAAACCCAAACAAGAAACATGAATTGAAACCATAACATTTAATTACTTAAAGAATTAAGAACGCATACATTCCATTCATGATAAATTACATAAAAGAATAAGAGATACCACATGATTTCAAATAACAATCATTTAACAATAAGATTACAACTCTCATTCCTCGAATGAGGCAAATCCAATAAGCATGGTTACATATTACAACTTTCCACCTCGATAACAAATGAGGGGTAATAAATTACAAGATCAACTTAAATGAATAAAGCATGAAATGAACTGGATCCCATGAGCTCTTCAACTGGAAATCTCGTCCACACGAACAAGAAGAAAACCCAACAGAGTAAAGTGCACATTCCACCCAACCAAGTGGTACCTGAAGGCCCACCCCCCGTGCTAGGAGATAGTAACAAGGATTCCTAGACAAGCTGATGAGGGAGCAAACCCGAGACACAGAAAATGATGCCAACAACCAGACAAATTTTATTATTATTTAGAATGGAATTTCTTACATGCAGAGGATCACAAATCCTCAAGCTCTGCAATACATGCAAATTCAGAAATTACAAAAAATTACAAAAGACCCCCTTCGCAACATGAAAACTCTTTTCCCCAAAAAGCTACCAAAAATCAGAAATCTTGCCCATAAATAGAGCTCATTTCCAATTTGGAGCCAAAACAACATTCAAATTTGAGTTTTGGCAGTTTGGTGCCCAAATTACAATTTGAAATTCACATTTGAAAATTAGCACATTTCTAAAAATGCACCAACTTCCGGAAGCCATAACTTTTAATCCGATTGTTGGATTTTCAATGATAATACCTTTTCGGAAAGCTCTGGAAAAGATGATGTGGTGCAGAGTAGGGCCTATGGCCAATACTTTGGGCTTTTCACAAATTTTCGAGCCCATCTGGGGCCTCTAAGGGCCTCAAATTTGGCTTCGAATATTTTAATAGCTGAAGGGGTATCGAGAAATGAAAAAACATCTAAGAAACAACCAACAGAAAATTAAAATCTTTATTTTTTAGGTGATGTAGGATTGCCCTCACACCACTGGATGCTCCTGCATCAGACACCCAGGGTAATTTGAGAAATGACCCCGTCACATCTCAGATGGTTGAGGAAAACCCAAACGGTTAACCTTTGCCTTAGATAGCAAGGATGAATCTTCCACAGGCCTTCCTCTCCACTTCACTAGATATTCTTCATACTACCTGTTTCTGATACTCCTTCCCACATGGCTATCCAGGATTGCTTCAATTTGCTCCTTCTCTGAAGTAGGTGTGGGAATGTTACACTGTTCTATTGCTAGACCATTCACTGTGCCACCTTCATGATACTTTGTCAAATCTACAATGTTGAACACAGGGGAAATGTTGACTCCATCCGACAACTCTACCTCATATGTGTTCCCTGAATCATGCCTCTTCAAAATTTTACAGGGACCAAACTTCTTCATCTTCAATTTTTTATAGGTTCCCATTGGAAACCTTTCTTTCCTCAAGTGGACCATCACTTCATCACCAATCTAAAACTCCTTATACCTCCTCTTCTGATTTTCCTTAGTCTTATACTAGATATTCATCTTGTTAATATGTTCTCTTACCTTCTCATGTATATTCTTGATGTGCTCTGCAAAGTCTTCGGCTTCAACACTTGTCTTCTTCTCTTGGTCCATCTTTCTCAATTTTGGAGTGGTTCTGGGACTGCCTCCATACACAATCTGGAATGGTGATCTACCAGTGCTTCTGTTGACAGAATTGTTGTAAGAAAATTCTGCCTGGGGCAAGATCAAGTCCCATCCCTTAGGTTTATCTCCTACCAAGCATCTCAATAGGTTACCCAGACTTCTATTCACAACCTCAGTCTTCCCATCAGTTTGTGGATGGTGTGCAGAACTGAACTTCAACTCTATTTTCAACTTCTTCCACAAGGTCCTCCAAAAGTACCCAACAAATTTTGTGTCACGATCTGAGACTATACTCTTTGGCAAACCATGTAGCCTCACCACCTCTCTGAAGAACAAGTCAGCAATGTGGACTACATCATGGGTCTTTTGGCATGGGATGAAATGTGCCATCTTCGAAAACCTATCAACTACCACAAATACTAAATCATTCCCTCTTTGCATCTTTGGCAAACCAAGAACAAATTCCATACTTATATCCTCCCACGGACTCTCTGGTATAGGTAAGGGCTGATACAACCCAATATTCTGGCTCACTCTTTTAGCCATCTGACATACCTTGCAACTCTGCATAAACTTCTTCACATCTTGTGATAACTGAGGCCAATAATAATGCTCACTGATAATGGAAATGGTCTTATCCCAACCAAAATGTCTTGCCATTCCTCCACTGTGCTTCTCCTTTATCAGGTTCTTTCTCATGGAACTCCTCAAAATACACAATTGGCTTCCCTTAAACAACATGTCATCCTGGATTATGAAATCCAGCCACTTCGTCCTGTCAACTGTAACAAGCTCCTTGCAAGCTTTCCAAGCCTCTACGAAATCAAGATCTTCAGGGCACAATTTCTTGAGTTCATTGAACCCAACCACTTCAATTTGCATCTCTATCAACAATGTTTTCCTCCTACTTAAGGCATCTGCAACCCTATTCGACTTGCCACTCCTATGCTTTAAAACAAAGGTATAACTCTGCAAAAATTCTACCCATTTCATATGCCTTTGATTTAATTTTCCCTGACTACTTAGGTACTGTAATGCTTGATAATTAGTATACAAAACAAATTCCTTCGGCAATAGATAATATCTCCATTTCTTTAATGCTTGAACTATTGCATAAAATTCCTGATCATTTACAGAGTAATATCTCTTTGCATCATTTAACTTTTCACTAAAATAGGAAATGGGGTTACCTTCTTGACTCATCACTGCTCCAATGGCACAACCACTAGCATCACAATCCACCTAAAACACCTTATTGAAATCTAGGAGGGCTAAAATTGGTTGCTCTGTCACCTTCTACTTCAACAGATCAAAACTCTTTGCTGCTCCAGTGCTCCACTTGAACTCTTTTCTATCCTCTCTCATTGTTTCAGTTAGGGGTGGACAAATACTACTGAAAGTTTCTAATAAACTTTCTATAAAAGTTGGCCAAACCATGGAAAGATCTCACCTCAGTAGCAGTTCTTGGGGTAGGCCATTCCAGAATAGCCTTCACCTTCTTTGGGTCCATCTTGAGACCTTCTTCCGAGACAACAAACCCCAAGTACACTAACTCCTTCTTCACAAAACTACACTTCTTCAAATTAATCAACAATTTTTCTTCTCTCAACTTTTCAAAGACTCTACGAATATGCATCAAATGCTCACCTAGGGACTTACTGAATATTAAAATATCATCTAAGTACACAATAACAAAATTCCCCAGAAACTCTTTCAATACCTCGTTCATGAGCCGCATGAATGTGCTTGGTGCATTGGTTATCCCAAAGGGAATGACTAACCACTCGTACAGGCCCTCCTTGGTCTTGAAGGAAGTCTTCCATTCATCACCCTCTTGAATATGGATCTGGTGATATCCGCTCTTCAGATCAATCTTCGTGAAATACTGTGCTCCACTCAAATAGTCCATCAGGTCATCCATCCTTGGCAGGGGAAATCGGTACTTGATTGTTATCTTATTTATGGCCCGAGAGTCTATACACATCCTCCACTCCCCATCCTTCTTCGGTGATAGTATTGCAGGTACTGCACATGGGCTCAGACTCTCTTGAATCAAACCCTTTCTCAAAAACTCCTGAACCTATCTGTTCAACTCCTAATTTTCTGCAGGAGTCATTCTATGAGCCGCCTTATTTGGAAAACTGGCTCTAGGGATCAAGTCAATCTGATGACTGATCTTCCTCACTGGTGGTAAACCCTTAGGTATGTTATCAAAAATAATCTCCTGAAACTCATCCAATAGTCCAGAAACTTCTACTGGCACCTTCTCACTATCTTCCTTATCCATTCTAGGAATCAATGCATAACACATATGCTCATGCTTCATGCCTTCTAAAAATTTCCTTCTATCAACAAAAAAAATTCTAGCACTATTGCATACCTTTTTTTCATCCTTCTTCAGGGGTTTCAACTTATGGCAGACTCCATCCTTCATCAAGGAATAAGTGTTTGCATGGCCATCATGTACAACACACCTATCGAACTGCCACGGCCTCCCCAACAACATGTGACACACATCCATGAGGATGATATCACAGAGTACCTCATCACAATAGCTTCTGATCTTGAACTTCACCAGGCACTGCTCATTGACCAGAAATTTGTGGTCTTTCTGTAACCAGGCAATCCAATATGGATGTGGATGCCTTTCCCTTTTCAGCTTCAACTTCATAACCATCTCTTCTGACACCAAATTATCAGTGCTCCCACTGTCAATAATGGCATCACAACATTTGTCTTCACACTTGCACCTTGTGTGAAATAGATTCTTCCTTTGTTCTGGTTCCTTCTCTTCAGTCTCTAGGGCTCTTCTAACCACTAGGTCTTCTCCCCTTTCTGCATCATCTGAATGCTCAGATTGAGCCTCCTCATCTGCATGTGCAACCCTTCCATGACCTTCTGGCCTTCTGTTTGTCCTTCCTTGGTGTTGTGGACATTCATAGGCTCAATGCCCTTCTTCACCACAATGGAAACAAGTTCCCTGGAACCACCTCTTCCAGGTCTTGGCCTAGATCTTCCTCGTCCTCTACCTCTTTGATCACCACTGTTTTGATCATGAGGGTGGTAGAATTTATCATTCTCCTGGCTTCGACTGGTACCCACATCTTCATTTTTCCTTTCATCCTCATTTCGGCTTCCAGAAGATCTTCCACTACCCCTTCTGCTTTGACCTCCTCGTCCTTTTTGCTTGTCAAATCTTTTGTTCAGTTTCTCCTCAACTTTCAAAGAAAACTCATACGCATCCTCAATGGTGGTCATTCTGACTAGGCTTAGCTCCTCTTGAATGCTCGGTCGTAACCCATTAAGATAACAGGCTACCTTCTCCTTGTTGGCCTCTGCATGGCTCGTTCTGATGATCATCTTGTGAAAATCTTTTGTGTATTCTTCCACAGATCTACTTCCTTGCTTCAACCATTACAATTTCTTCAGCAAATCTAACTCGTAGTCCACTGGTATGAATTACTTCTTCAGTTTCTCCACCATGCAATCCCAACTGTTGATATTTCCTTTTCCTCTTCGATTTTTCTCCAACTAAACCTCTTTCCACCAAATATTGGCATGGCCCTTCAACTTCATTTTTGCAAACTTAACCTGATCTGGGTCCTCTACTTCTTCATACTCAAAATACTCTTCTAGCTCGTTGATCCAGTCGATCAACTCTTCTGGGTTCAAACTTTCAGAATAATTGGGGACTTCTATTCTAGGTCTTTTTCTGATCTTCAAAATGGCCCTTATCAGCCGCATATGATCTTGATCAATTGCTTATTCTTCCTCTTCAATGTCTGAATCTTCCACCTCTTCTTCATCCTCGTTTTCTCCTCTCCTTCCTAGGTTTAACCCTCTTCTCATTTGTTTTTACAATGCATCAATTTGTCTCTAGAGGGCTCTAAAACCCTTAGCCGCCAATGAATCTCTTCCACCAGCATTTCTACCACCTCTAGCACCACCATGTCTATCGAGAATCACTCTTGGAGGCATCTTGAATATCTCGAACCCAAAACCATGGTCCTGGTGCAAACTGCCTCACGATCGGTGATCTGTCCACATGCTCAAGAAAACCTACTTTGATACCACCTGACGAGGGAGAAAACCTGAGACACAGAAAATGATTTCAACAACCAGAGAACTTTTATTATTATTTAGAATGGAACTTCTTACATGCAGAGGATCACAAATCCTCAAGCTCTGCAATACATGCAAATTCAAAAATTATAGAAAATTACAAAAGACCCCCTTTCGCAACATGCGAACTCTTTTCCCCACAAAGCTACCAAAAATCAGAAATCTCGCCCATAAATAGAGCTCCTTTCCAATTTGGAGCCAAAACAACATTCAAATTTGAGTTTTGGCGGTTTGGCAGCCAAATTACAATTTGAAATTCACATTTGAATTCACATTTGAAAATTAGCACATTTCTAAAAATGTACCAACTTCGGGAAGCCATAACTTTTAATCTGACCGTCGGATTTTCAATGATAATACCTTTTCAAAAAGCTCTCGAAAATATGATGTGGTGCAAAATAAGGCCTACGACCAATACTTTGAGATTTTCACAAATTTTTGAGCCCATCTGGGGCCTCTAAGGGCCTCAAATTTGGCTTTGAATATTTTAATAGCTAAAGGGGTATCCAGAAATGAAAAAACATCTAAGAAACAACCAACAGAAAATTAAAATCTTTCTTTTTTGGGTGATGTAGGATTGCCCTCACACCACTGGATGCTCCTACATCACAAGCCCATCTACCTCTAGACACAGGCTGACACATAGTGACTCATACTGACACAACCAATCACAGGTACAACACAAGTACAACTCTAACATGGCCACATTGCTTCCAGACATAAAACAAATCAAGTATGTTAAGAAACCATACACACAAAATCACATACCAACTGTTGTCGTAGAAAGAGTGTCATCACACAGCTCAACATGGGATATCCTCTAGGAATCTTCATGGGCTCTGGCCCCCATTATGGGATATCCTGGTGGCCTCAACCGAATCTCGGCCCCCATACTCACTCATGCGGAATCAAATACCTCTCGTAAAGACAAAATAGATGGCCTTGCCATTCCAGGCCTTCCCACTCATCCCAAGCCTATACGAGCACTTGTGTCTATGAGTGAGGCTAAATTATCTTGATTAGTTTGAAATACTACCCAAACTTCTAAGTACATTATTTTAGTTATCACTTGATTAAACCACCTCTAAAGGTTACCCAATTTACCTCTTTGGGCTCTGGGGCCTAACAGAAGCCAATCTTCTACTTGACAACATACCAAACAAAACCAATCACCAATGGTGCCAAAGTGCATACAAACTAGATAAACAATCACTCCAACTCTAGGAGGCAACATATAATGAAACTCACTCCAAACAATTGGAGGCAACAAAACACATAATCCACTCCTTCCCAAGGAGGCATAAATCATCCCCGTTCGTGAAAACCGGGTAAAATACTAACAACGCACCATGCACTACCCAAGGGATTCAAAACAGGTTGAAAAACATAATACAACAACCCCAATTAATTAAAAAACCCCATCTGGAAGACTTATTAACCCCTACCAAACAATTTCCCCCAAAGCGATAACAAAAGAAATTACATTTGAAAAGGCAAATAAACAGGAATTAAATCTACTTTGGATTTCCTAAATCCACTTCCTTTAATAACATTCAATAGTTTATTGCTGCAATAAAACTAATTAAATTATGTCTCTTTCAAACAAAGGATAAAATTTAACTAGATATTTAATTCTCTAATTGCTCTTAAATAGTAATAAACATTTACTTTTATGATCCAGAACCTATCATTTAAAAAAATAACTATTGGTCATTTGCAAAATAAATCATTTTAAAATCAATTAATCTCGCTCTTAAACACCTTACATTTAAATCCAATATTTGTCCTTTCAAATATATTATTTTAAAATAAAATCAATAATTTGACTATGAACACAATATTTTAAATTCCTCAATTACACATTTCATGAAAATAACTAATCTTATCGTAAATTTGTTTGCAACCAATAAGAACTATACATAAAAATCATTCTCTTAAACATTTCATTTCATTTAATACGAATAGCCCTTTCCCTTAAAATCATTCCCTTATTAAATAACTATTTAAGCATTTGACAAGCAATGATAAATTAAATCTAAGGGTCTACTTTAGTTTCCCGATAATATTTAAATATAAAAAATCTCATTTCCCTGATAGAATCTTTTCATTATTAAATAAATATTTATGCATAGACATGCATCTCTATTAATTAAATATTCATTTAAATAAGAATGTGTTTCTATATAAATTTAACATCCATTTCCCATATTTAAATCTTCTTTCATTTAACCTTTTGCACATTATCCATTTTCCTTAATTACACAAAATAATCAAAACCAATTCTTTTTAAATAAATTCATTTTATTATAAAATCAATATGTGCATAATAATAAAATAATCTTAAAATAATTATATTTAAATACAAATATATGTTTAAACATATAAATATTATTTAAATATATAATTATAAAATAAATTTAAATTCCAAATCATTAAATATAACCCAAACATTTACTAATTAACTATGCAAATCAAACATACATATATATACATATATTTTATTAAAATTATAAAAATCATATATATAAATATATATACATATACATTTATATAATATATTATATATATATATATATATAATATATATATAACATATATTATATATAATATATATATATTTAAAATTTATATTAAATAAAAATAAAATAATAAAAAAACTATTAATAAAAAAAACAAACCCCACAAAGGGGGTTCCCCTCTTGCTGGGTGGGCTGCAACGCAGCCTTCCCCCTTATGGGGGTCGCTGCCTGTGGGGGCAGCGCTGGGCAGCAGCGCTGCCTCCACAGCCAGCGCCTCCCATATGGGGGCGGTTGTGGGGTAGCTCCCCAACACCCCCAAAATTAAAAAAAGTAAATTTTATTTTTATTTTTATAATTCAAATTTAAATCATTAAAAAAAATCCCCTGCTTCCATTAATTTTCTGAATAGGAATTTTTTGACATAATTTTTTTTTTTTTTAAGAACATTTTTCAGTATAATATAATTTCATTTTATAGCCAAATTGGGAAAAAAAATTTACAGAAATAATTACACAGCAAAACCATTTCAATTTCTAAATTATATTGGAAAAATAAACTTAAATCCAAACACAAAAGTTTATATGTTTTCCTTCATTTCCTCTTCCAATTTTCCTACTGTTAAAATTTGTTTTCACTATAGAAAATCTAAGAACTCCACAATTTTTCCATAGAGATTTTCTAAAAAATTTACAACAAACATTAAAACCTCCTTTCAACAAAAAATCAAAGCTTCTAAAAAAACAAATAAAACAAACACAGAACCTGTGTTAAGAAGTCTAAATAAAATCAATTTGATGTTGTGCTTCCTTGCCAATTCCGAAGCTCCAATTTCCTTCCAAAATCTTCACTTCCAAATCCAAGAATGTATGAAAAAATACAAGAAAACCTTCCTCCAACTTAGCAACCAAAAATCCCAAGATATTTTTCCAAGATATTTTCTTTTTTCCAAATAAATATCTCTTTCTTTTCTTTTTTTTTAACAAGATTTTTCAAAAATATCTATATCCTCTCATTTATTTTATTTTTAAAATTTAATCAAATTTTCTCAAAATATCCCAAATATTTTCTTTTTCCAAAAAAGTTTCATTCCTATCCTCAACACTTAGTCGACCCATTATAGATATTTCATTATGCATTTAAAAGATATTTTACTTTTTAATAATTTAAAACACAATTTAAATTTTAAAATAGATTTAAAACAAAATTCCATTTCAAATAAATTTAATTCTTTTAATTTATGCGTTTTCAAAACAACTTTAACTATTTAATTTATTTAATCAATAACTATAATTTAAAACACCATTTAATTTCCAAAATAGATTTAAATCTTTTACTTTATGCACTTTTCAAATACAATTAAACTATTCACTTAATAGATTTAATAGATTAATTTATTTACTCCACAACTAAATTTATTTAATTAAATTATTTACTTAATAAATAACTTTAATTACAAAGATTAAATTCCTTACCAAATATATTAAATTTAATTAATTAAGTTAAATTACAAGCTTTTAACAACTTTACTCTAAAATAAATAAATAACATTTAAAACATACAGTCAATAATTTTCACATATAATTTCCACTAATAATAACTTATCAAAACACCAAAGACGACAAGACTCGACACCAACAAGACACAAACTAACGACACACTATGACAGGCTTGTGGTTTGACAAGGGAACCCCGTTACTATCTCCCAATCTTCAAAACCATTGGGATATGGACACACTCAAACCTGTGAACCCAGGTGGAGACGATGTCATGTACCTGCAATCCTGTAATCAAAACGAATGTGGAACATGCATATAACTTAGCAGACACACCGTGAAGAGAAATTGCGGAATTACAGAGCGCTCACATGCGAGTGATGTAATCCCATCCCCTTCACCTATACAGTCACATCAAGACTGACGAAAATAAAGCATCATTAATCAATAGATAAGCATATTTCAATATTAACAACTATGCTAATCAAAAGCATACTATGAAACATAACATCCATAAAGTGCATCATCTCAACACAAAATAACATCCACATTGCTCTAAAGTCAGCGATCATAAGACAATAACAAATATCAAGGTCTATCATAGTAAAGGTATTGTCTAACACATAAACAAATCTAAACACATAATAGTAACAACTGGAGGGGCACTACAAGAATAAGTTGACTATAAATTAAATTATTAATTTCATATGTGTAATTGTAAATATCATAAATACATTCATCAATTTCAAATTATTTTGTTTGAGTGAATTTATTTTACTTTACAAATTGATTTTATTTTTCATATACATTTTAAATTCAATTATCTGAAAACACATTTAAATATCACTTTCAAACATAACAAGAAATGATTATATAAAATTAAAATTAATTTAATTTTTGAATTCATCTATCTGAAAATACATTTAGATATCAATTTCAACAAGAAATAATTATATAAAATTAAAAATAGTTGAACCCTTAAATTCATCTATTTAAAATCACATTTAAACATCAATTTAAAACCTAGCAAAAAACAATTATATAAAATTAAAAATAATTTAATCCTTGAATTCATCTCTCTAAAAACATATTTAATTATCAATTTCAAATCTAACTAAAAATAATTATATAAAATAAAAAATAAATTTAAATAAAACATGAAATATTTTTTATTTTGTAAGGAAAGTATTAATAATATTATATTTTAAAAAAAATTGCAATATGGTTGAATACTGCATATTGACATATGCATAAAGAGAATTTGACATTTATTTGTTTAATTACGCCGAGAGGCATAACCTACCGTGGTGGAGCGCGACCATGTTTAAAAAAAATGTTAACTTAAACAAATTAAGAGCCGACAACTAATTTTTTTTTATTAAATATGATATCTTTTCGAACAGTCATAACTTTTTGAACTAATATACATAGCAAGTAAAAAAAATGAATGTGTTGATTCAAAAATAAATTATTACCACAGATACAAAGTGGTACAAATAAGTATGAATAAATACATAAGTGCTGCTAATATTTAAAAACATAAAATGATAAAACTAAACCTATTAAGCCTAATTTTCTTTTCTTCAACCTTTGTTTAATGAATTTATTAAACATAAATTAATGTTTCACATGCATAGTGAATTATTTAATTTCGATATTCAATATGGTTAAGTTTTATAATGTGATAAATTAAGGTAAATTCAATGTGAAAAAGGTAAATTTATAATGTGAACTCATAAAATTATACAGTACTTGATATGATACGGTAAATTTTGACAGGTAAAAGAAAATGTGAAAAAGGTAAATTTATAATGTGAACTCATAAAATTTATAATGTGAACTCAATAAATTAATTGATAAATTTAAAAACTAAACTCATAAAATTAAGTAAATTTTAATAAAGCTTCTTTAATCTTTTTAATAAATTTACACTTTTTCTTATATAAGAATCAAATTTCATATATAAGAGTTATAAATATTTGTAATTTACTTTAATTTTTTTAATCAAATTTCATATGTTTTTAATAAATTTACACTTTTCCTTATATAAGAATCAAATTTCATTTATAAGAGTTATAAATATTTGTAGTTTATTTTAAATTTTTTTTAATTTCTTTAAAATAGTTTGTAAAAGTTTGAAGTATTATTTTGTTATTTTAATCAAACTCAATAGTTGTTTTCTAATCTACATTTGAGTTTCTTATAATGTTATGTATGAAAGTTTGTAAAATTTTAATTGTTAAGTAAATATTTTTCTTATAAGGTTGTTTGAGAGTTGAATAGTTAGAGAAGTAAAAAATTAAAATTAAAAGTGAATATTACTATGATATGGTACGTGTAGAAAATAAACAAATATCACTACTTTAAAAATAATAAAGGCCAAGGCAATATGTATTTATGTTTTTTAACAATGTCTTTTTATATTGTATTTGATTGATAAAATTATTTATATACCTATGAACCATTAAATTACATCATTAAGTGTCTTTACAAATCCTTAACAATTTTATAGATTTAATAATTTTTATTAAAATTTGTAGGATGCCTCGTCGTCCAAGGACAAGTTTTCAAAATGAAGAGCAACGAAGAGAGCATCGAAGAGAATATGCTCAAAATTATATGAGACAATGACGTGAAAAAATGGCTAATGCACAAAGAGAGGAAGTAAGGAGTTTTACAACTAAAGAGAAACGAAGAGAACAAAGGAGAGAATATGCTCAGAATTATATGAGACAACGACGTGAACAAATGACTGATGTACAAAGAAAAGAAGAAAGGATTCGTTGAAACCAAAATGATAGAGAAAGAAGCATTAAATGTAGGGAAAATATGACAACGGAAGAGATTGAAGCAGAAATGAGACAACATGCAAATAGAACGATAACACATCATTCACAAATTCAAAGAGCTATGCACTTTGATCAATTGAATGAGATAGAAAGACAACAAATACAAGAGCGCAATCGTGAATCAGTTGAAAAACATCGCCAATCTCGTGGGAATGTTGAGGTTAGTTCTGAAGGGGTGAATTCTATTACAATATATCGTGTGCTACAAACACCAAATGATAGAGTTCAAAATGTAATGAATGTTGATAATAGAAGAGATCAAGAAGTAGTTAATAATAATGAAACTACTGAGATTGATTTGAAAAGTCTACAAATGATATTTCGACATGGACTAGATAAACTTTCTACACCAAGTATGTGTTATATTTGTGAAGAGAGTAATCTTGCAATGAAGGTTGTATGGGTGCCTGAGGGCCATATTTGCAATCGATGTCGACAAGAGACGAATGAACATTGATTTTTAGCATTAAACAATATGGATCCTGGTCCACAACCATTAGAACTTGTGAATTTAACACAAATAGAGGAAATGTTGATAGCACGTGTCAACCCAATACTTCAAGTAATACATGCAACTGGAGGGAAATACAAATATAAAGGAAATACCATAAGTTTTCCACAAGAAGTGACAAAAATACCTAAAATTTTACCACATCGAATAAAATATTTACCATTCATTATTGTTCGAAAAAAGGATCAGTGTGGAACAACTTATAATTTTACAGTTAATAGAGAGAGGGTATATAGAGCACTTAAATATAAAATAGAACATGATCTAGGTTCTATAAAGATGTTCAAATTGATGAAAATGCACTTAGTGAACTTACATGCAATTCAGATCAAAACATTTTTGACCAACTGAATTATGTTTATATGGAGTTTGATTCAAATGCAAATGAGTATGTATTTGCGGGTCCAATATTGGAGACAAATGAAGGAAACATTATTAATCACACTACATCAATGGCCTCTAAACCACCAAATGCTTGAAGAGAGATGTAACTAATTCATGCATGGGTAAAAACCCCTAATGTAGATCTTGGATCACTAATTGATTGGCTAGGAATTGGACCATCTCCAGTGAATGAGTATGTTACTGAAGGATTACTTGATATGGATTTTCCAACACTATTTCTAGATGTACGATGTGATTGGATAGAACCACGAATGAGGAGAGTTCATCTGCATGATTTTGTTAAGAATTTCTTCAGATATAGAGATCATAATTTTGGAAGACACCCATGATTTATATATTATATGATGAATATGATTATGCGACATCGTGCACAAAACCCATCAGCAGTGTTTGTCAAAAAGAGCTTGCAAGATATGCCAATCACAATCAATGAGTTAAGAGAACATATGGAAAATGTCCCTCATTCACATCTAGCTGACCGTCTGATGCGTTTTGGTACAGCACTAAGGGGTACAAGGTCTTATTGGGAAAAATGTCAAGTTGAATTAACTAATCTATTGCATCAAATTGGAACACAAACAATTTTCTTTACTTTGAGTGTAGCGGATATGTATTTGCTAGATTTGCATGCATTAATGCCAGGGACACATCCAACTAACCCACAAGAAGCACATAAATGGAGACGACAAAATATTATTGACTACCCACATATTGTGGCACATTACATGCACCTATGATATACAATATTTTGCAAGGAAATACTACAAAAGGGAA
>VDFB02374076.1:0-19449 GCA_007258455.2 Sequoia sempervirens | reverse complement strand
AACATTAACAATAGTAATGTGGCTTCATTAGATGAAGATGATAAGGTGACATTAGACTCTCCTTCACTAAAATATCATAACAATAAGGATAAGTCTTTTGAGGTTATGAATGTATTAGGTATCACTTTAAGTCATATCTTGAGTCACTACTTATTCTTTATCCACCCTCACATCAACCTCAAGTTCAAAATAAACCTATTCTTATCTTAGAACCACCCAAAAAGAAACCATTAAGTCCATGAGATATCTTGAACTTTACAATGCAACTTGATAGTAACAATGTTTCATAGCAACCAAGCTACAATACCTTTGCTCACACATATAATACAAGGAACAATAGGAAACTGCAAACCATTCCTACTTCATTACCATTTCCTCAACCTATCTTTCCTAGTGCTCCTCATTTTCCTTCACATAGTGGAAATGAGTATGATCTTGTTGAACAACTTAAAAATAATCCTACTAAGATATCCTTATGAGATCTTGTTCAAGTCTCACCTAATCATCATAAAATGCTTCAAAGTGCTTTACAACAAGTTCCTATCCCTCCTAATGTGCAACCAAATGATATAGAAACCCTAATTCAAGGAATGAGTCGGGTATGTGCAGGATCATGATGGGCCAAAAAGTGGCGATATGATGGGTATGTGGCTGACAACATTTTTTTAACCCAAAATTGATGAAACAAAAAGGTTTTTTAAAGAAGATTCTAAACTTTCCACCAATATAAATTATGCTTTACTTTGAATTTAATAAATTATTATTATTCATTTTCTATTTGAATTATGACTAAAGTCCTGATTGATCAATAGGCTTATTAAAAAACATCTATAGCTTTCAAACAGTATCACATTTTCTGAATCTGAAACATGTGTCTCATTCTATGCTTCACATACTATAGGATTAAAAAAAAAAGTGAATTTCATGAAGTTTTGACCAAGTTAAGGTGGTCAGACATACAAGTTTTTATATTTTAAAAATTTGCAATAAAATTCATACTCATCATTTACTTGGAAAAATAACAAAAAATATGCATCACATTGAGACATGAGTCCCCTTCTACTTATATCTAAAATATTATTAAAAATATTTTTATTTTATTGTGGTTAGGGTGGTCAAATAGACACCTACTTCTTATTTTTTCCCTGAAATTTAAGTACTAATGCATTGAAATTTCAAATTTTCACCAATTAGATTTTTTTTTTAAATAAACCTAGTAGTTTAGAAACTACATTTAATTTTCTACATATTATATTCTTACATATTTTTGAAATAATATAGATAACTTATTCAAATTTTTACGTCAAGTTTCCTAACTCTGATTTTTCTAAATTTTCATCACCACTTAAGGGCCTATTTTTTTCATAATGATCTTGCACATACCCAGTTCAAACATTATTTTCCACCAAAGTGCGCTACCTCCTTTGGAAGTGCAAAAAAAAAGAATATTTCATGATAGTGGCCCACATCAATAAGTGGTGGATAAAACAAACCCTCATTGACAATGGTATGGTGCTTAATGTATGTAGTGTAAACCTTCTTGATAAGATCAAAGTGGAAAAAAGAAAAATTCAACCTGGTTTTTTATCTATTCATGGGTTTGATAACATAGGAAAACAACCACTTGGTGTGATAACATTACCTATTAGAGTTGGAAATGACACATTTCAAACGCTTGTCCATGTTATGCCCTAAGATCTTTCATACAATCTTCTTTTAGGTAGACCATGGATTCATGAAATACATGTGGTGCCTTCAAATCTTCATTGTATAATGAAATATGTCTATGACAACAAGGTTTATACAATCAAGGTTGGCCCTGAACCATAAAGTTGTTTACACACTAATAAATACAAGGAAAGTCCTTTGAAAACATTGGCACCAACTACACAAGTGGAACATGTGTAAGAGAAAGAAAAAGAAAACAACATTGAAAGAGTCACAGAGCTATTGGATGATGATTGGGGTTCCATAAATTTTACACCTACATTCATGGGAGAATACAATATCATAACAAAAGAGTAAAACAAAACAAAAGAACCAAAGGTAATGTCAACACAAAATTTGGAAGAACCTTCAAAAGCATCCACTTCAACCACTTTACAAGAAGAAGCAAATTACACAACAAACTTTGATGAAGTTGACTATGAACAACCACTGAATCCAAAAAAATAGAAAATCTTTATGGAAGAGGTTTCAAACTTTTAAAATAACTTGGTTATAGTGGAAAAGGATGTGGTGCTAAAGAACAAGGTATTTGTGTCCCTATAGAGCCTAACACACAAGAAATCACTAGTGGTCTTGGTTATTACCCTCCAAAAGAAACAAAAGCATCAAAATATCCTTCACTCAATACCAACACTATTACGAAAGATTCTTCTAAGACAACTTTAACTTTGGTTCATCCTAAACTAATAAATACTACATGTGGGAATATCTCATTAGATATGCATAAACTTGATAATTTTTTTACTCATTATAATGAATAACATTAGTTGTTGCTCCTTGTCATGTGGTAGTTGTAGTATCATAACATATTCACTACCATGTATGAGGGTATAAACTTGACTTTATGCAATCATATTTCCTTTTCACAAGGAGCAACATATTATTATCCATTTTCGGCTCACCTTTTTCCCTTAGGTAGCATTGTCCTAGTATGGAACTTTTCATTGTTTCTTTTTGGCTAGTTGTTTAGCTTCCATGTATATATAAGAGCAAGCTTGGGATGTGGATGACATTCCTTAAGTTGCCTCGCATGTGACATACTTTATTTCTATGTTATCTTTCGTATTGCATTTTGGGGGCAACCCCTCTTCATGTTGTAGCTTCATTTGGAAACATATAGGGATTTCTAAATATGCTCTCATGTCTTCTTTATTGTTAGAATTTATCATTTTCTACTTTAAAGTAATTGATCACAGCATGGTGTTTAGAAATTTCTTTAAAGTGGGGGAATGCATTGGAATTATCATTTTGAAAATTTTGACTATAAATTATTTTTCATAGTGTGGTCTTTTTACTTCATGTGATGTGTCCTCTTCTTGGTGGATTCATTGGGTTTGGTGTCCTTCAAGAGTGCGACCTTTCTTGGCATATGACTTTCCTCTTAGTGGTGATGCTACAGATTGTATTCCCTAAGTTGCAAATATTTTATCCTAGACTTGTCCTCTCTTGGAGACATTAAGAACGATGTTCCCTAAGATGAGACATTTTATGAACTAAGAAAAACCCCTTTCAACATGTCTTATCCTATTTCCATTTTTTTCATAAGTGTTTAGCATAATTCAGCTTGCTAGCCTTATAAAGCTCGAAGTTACAACCCTTTTCATGGCAACCTAGCATAACACACCTTGCTTGCCAATGGATCTATGTTTGTTCATAAGTGTTTAGCATAGCACAGCTTGCTAAGCCTTATGAAGCTCAAATTTCCTATTATGTGATGCCTTATTAAAGTTATCAAAGGTATAACTTTGGTATGGATATGGGAGCCTAATAAGATTCTCTCATTTACCACTCTTGGGGGCTCACCTAGTGGACAACGGATTTCACTAGCCCGTGTGAGCATGCATTGTTATTTGCATAGTTGATAGCGAGTTCCACTTGTAAAAATTTTCAATTGAGGCCTGATCCACCCCTTTATTTTTCTTTTTATTTTTCTTCCCTTTAAGTGTTTGACATTGTATGTTTGTGTATTTTGTCTTTCTACTGCATATCATACATCTTGTGTGTGTCCCTTTGTGCTTATGTTGGTTTGACATGCGATCTTGGATCATGGGGGATTGTGTAACCTCCTTGATCTTTGTCATCTTATCTCACTAACATTTGTGCATTTGGACCCTTCTTGACACATATTTGTCTACTTTAGTGTGATTTTGACGCAAGCTCATCCTCTCACTAAAGTGGGGGCTAAATGTAGTGTATAAAAATGTATCCCTTTGTAAATTTTCACACTTGTTTGGTCCCTCCTAATTAAAATGGACTTAATAATGCCTTAATTTAGTGTTGAAAAATGTATCCCTTTACATTTTCACACCTGTTTGGGCCCTCTTAATTAAATTGAACTTAAGTAGGCTTTGATAAAGCCTTTTATTCATTTACAAGCCTAATAAATTACATTTTCTGAAGGGGAAGCCTAGCAATAATTAATGCCAATACATAACACTTTACCTTGAGCAATGTGTGTTCTAGGAATAGGGACCTAGGAGCTATTCACCCATGGGCGAATGGGTCCTCCCTAGACCTTTGAATCAATTTTTAAAACATTTTTTCAAAGTGTTTTTATCATCCCAAATTCAAATTTCAAATGTTGCCTTGTAATGTTTGAATTTCAGGAAATTAAGGATAAACGTCTATAAATACAATGTTATTTTATCAAATCAACTAAGAAGTTTTGAAGACAAATTTCATAAGATCCAAGATTATTATCAAGAGCATTTATGAGTAGAATTATCAAGGATTTATTGCAGCATTCAAGGTCTCAAGCATCATGTCAAAGTTATGTTCAATCATGCATGTTTTTGGAGCTAACATTGTGGTGTAGGTTTCAAGATCTAATCCAAGCATTCAAGTCAAAGATCCAAAGCAAGATTCAAGTATCAAGATCCACATCCATTGAAGTCGTTTCATGCAAGATCAACATCAATATTTTTTTCCTTCAAGGGTTTGGTGAGTTGCAACATTGAGTTGTTCATTCATCATTCATTTCATGCTATTTTATTTCATTTCAAGATTTAATTACCAAAATGGTGTTTAACCAAGGAAAAACCCCATTCACCAAAAAAAAAAACATTTTTCCCTCTCTTTGTGTTCTATAGATTTTCAGGTTCATAGGTTGAAGAAAAGTTGAAGATCTTTGAAATGAAGAAAATAAAGTGGTGATGTGCCCACTTTTTAGGCGATGGGCAAGTTAGCGAACCCTATTTTCGTTCTAGTTTCATTAAAGGAAACCCTAGAGATCCCAATCTAATGGTGCAATTGAGAGAAGGGGATCTGCTATAAGGTCTCCTAGGGTGTTGATTAAAGATAAAAGTGGGGTTCACCACTAAGAAAAGGCTTAGAAAGACAAGAAATGAAAGTAAAATGCAAAACCTAACTATATGACCTAGAAAATGAACTCAAATTAGAATAGGAAATTGGAGATAAACAAAGGTGCACCTCAAAAAATGAAGATGCTTGAAACAAGGTCTGCAATCCCAAAATTATGACTTTTTAAGCACATTGGGACTTATACGCCAATAGGGGTGATATAGTCCAATTTAGGGTTTTGGGCTAAAACTGGAATCTACAACTGGTAAACTAGGATCTATATAAAAGGTCTAAAAATGGGTATACTGGGACTCATATGCCACAAGTGGTGATTTATTGCTAGTATCAGGGTTGATCTAAAACTTTATATCCTCTATTTTTATTTTGTAGCTTCTCTCCTTTCTAATCTTTGAGTTTGAAACTCTGAATTTTGACCTGCAAATGACTTATTGTAATCTTGCAAGAAAGATGACAACTTTGACAACTTTGCAACTTTGACAACTTTCTCCAATCTTTCTCTTCAATGGATCTTCAACCTAAATCTACAAATCACACATCAAAGAGAGGGGAATGTGTTGTTTTGTTAGTGGATAGGGGTTTGCCTTGGTTAAACCTCATTTTTGTAATCAAACCTTGAAATGAATATAAATGGAATGAAGGAATGATGAATGAACAAATAAGCTATGTTGAAACTCACCAAACCCTTGGAACAAAGGCTGCAATATTGTATGAAATGGATAGCATGAATGTAGATCTTGACTCTTGATTTTATGTTATGGATCTTGACTTGAATACTTACTTGAATCATCAAATACCCATATCACAAATGTTAGCTCAAAAACAAACATGATGCATGATGACTTTGACATGATGCTTGAATCTTGAATAGAGATCCAAAATGATTGATAATTAGCTCTTTAATGCTCTTGAATTCTTTTGTAATCATAAACTTGATATAGGAATGCTATCATAAAAATGCTAGGAGAAAATATGTGAAATAACCTTGTATTTATACTTGTTTATGCCAAATTTCTTGAAATTACAACACTACAAGCCGACATCAGATCTAGGAGAATAAAATTCCATCAAGAATTTGAATTTAAAATAGTTCCAAGCTAACTAGGACTCATATTCCAGTTGGGGCGTATGAGTCCTAGTAGCCTAGGCTTGGGACACAAATTTCAAGAAATGTTAAGTTCTATGCCAAATTCAGGTTCATGCCTCAAAAATTAGTTGGGACCCATATGCCCAAGGTGGCATATGAGTCCCAAATCACTAAATTTGGTACAAACAACCCAAAAACATTAAATTATGATTGGTTATTACATATGTGTCAAGATTGTCCTTGGAAAGATGCATTAAATAAGGCTTGTGGATGCAAAATAGGACCAAATAAGGCATAAAGAAGCCCAATTTTAGTAGGGAGGGCCCAAAAAAGTGTGAAAATGTAAAGGGATACATTTTTTTGCACTACAATCTCAAAAGTGCAAAATTGAAAAGTTGCATTTGTTGTTACCTTTATTGTCATCTCACAGAAATTCAGATCCTAAAATTACTTCTGACTATCTGACTGTGAAACTCAAAGGATCTGCAAGTGCAGACATAGGAGCAAAGGACCCAAAAATCAATTTTGAAAATCTCTATAAAGACCCATTCACCTATAGGCAAATGAGTCCCAAGAAAACATCCAGAAACAACATTTTTTAACAGATGCACAACATTTTCCCCTTCTTAGATCTTCTAGAGGTTCACTGTTTTTGTTAGTCCTATGTTTCATCTATCTAAACTTTACATGTCATGAATGAGTTCATTTGGTATTTTTAATCCTTCTCCCAAAACCCCTATTCAGTCATTTCTATCAAAAATTTGTATAAGGACACTTTGCAACCATTTTTGAGGTAAGTTTAAGTGTCCTCCACTCATCCAATTTGCACAAAGTTGATTGTTTCTCTTGGATCTACGCTTCATCTACATGAATCAGGCCTTAGATTATATATTTGAGGTCATTTTCTATTTTATTTTCATCTCCCAAAAGTGTTGTTTGAACTTTACCCCCCGTCCACACACAAATAAAGGAAATTTGTATATCTTCCATAGAATTGACGCTAAAAGTTAATTCTATCTTGGAGGATCTCATTTCCTAAATGAAATAGAAAATAGGTAGGTTCATTACACCCCACTTTTCTCTTTTTATTTATAGTGAGTTTGGTGAAATATCTCAAATTTAGTATAAAACCCTATGTGTTTTGAACCCCCAACCTAATCTTTTTATGTTTCAATGGTAACTTTTCTTGACCTACAATAGGTTCGATCACTCTCCCATTAAAATTTGGACCAAAATAATTAGATATCTCATTCTCCATCATCTTATCGTCGGACCAACTCAATGTGAAGCTTGTTACATCCCCTCTAACTTGAACATGTTTATGACAATGGAATTATGGTCGTTATGTTAGTTGCAAGTAACTGCTTTCATGTGAATGTGAAATTGAGGATAAAATAATTATTTTATTTGTCATAACCGTAATTGTAAACAATTTTCTTATATATGCGAGTGATTTTCTTATTCATGTGAAAATGAATGTGTTCCTGAGATTATATTTAAATATATATATATATATATAAATGATCTAAGAACAATCTAACCATAATTCTTTTCAATGGATGGAGGATTGTTGACACCATGAGGGAAAAGGAAATATCATCAGGGAGAGCATGTTTTTAACAAAGGATCAATTTTATCATCAAACCTCAAGTCAGTGTAAGACAATGTATCGAAGTCATAACTTGGCCATAAGTAATTTAATATAATTATAGTTAAATAAGTCTATTTAATTATTTAATAATAATATCCTTTTTGAAGTTGAGCAAATCAATTCTCAAATTATATCTTGAGAAATTATAATGGTTATAAATATAAAATTAACAATAATAATTATTGTTATGCCTTGCATAACCACCCCCTTTTTGTTTTGTTTTGTTCGCCTTTGGTTGTTTGGTTGGGTCTTAGGAGTTATTTGTTTTGCTCCTAAGTCTGTCTTTTGTTCTGTCAGAGGTGGGTTCAGAACCAAATCCAAACATGCAACTCTCACAAGGTTTCTAGTTTGGATAAGGTCCCGACTCCGACTCTGCCTTCTCTTTTGTTTTTCCTTTGTTTTGTTGGTTGTTTTCGACTAACACTTGGGTTGGTCCATCCTCCTATTTGTTGATCATTTCCTTGTGTTTTGTTTGTTTGCTCTCGCGGGGTCGGAACTGGAATTGGAACTCACACAAGGAAGTTTCAAGTTTCCATTTTGTGTTCCTGTCCCGACTCTACTTCCGCTCTCTTTTCTTCCTTGCTTTCTTTGTTGTTTGGGCTGGGTCCGGTGTTCACTCTAGTCCTGCTTCCCTTGTTCTTGTGTTTTTATTTTCCCTTTGGTCAGAAATGGATCCGAAACCAGAATGGAACTTCGAACTTTGTGAAGGTTCCATTTCGGTTTTGTCTCTGCTCTCGTCTCCGTTTGTCATTTGCTAGTCGGTTTGCTTCTCGGGGCCGGATCCGGGGTTGGAAATGAAATAGGGAACTTTGTGCAGTTTCTTTATCTTTTTTCCAACCCGGCTCTGCATCCGCCTTACCTTTTGATGTTTCATTGACTTGACTTAACTGTCTGATCATGTTGTTGGCTCCATCCCTGAACTACCACATTTATGGCATTAAATGCAGCCTGTTTGCATACACAAATTAAGAATTAAAGGTTTAATTATGCTTAAACTGCCTCATTGTTATTATTATGCAAAAATTTTAAGCAAATCATGGCCAGGAAAGTCTCGAGAGAATTGATTTGATCGCAGGGGCGAATTGCGGAGCGAATCTTGGCAAATTTCTAGTCAATCCTAAGGAGCGTTTTGATGTAGGTTTCTTTGCTTTTCTTTCTCCCATTTTGTTCTTTTGCTTGTTTCATTTTAGCATATTCGTAGGAGGGTTCATTCTATGAATTCATTTGCTTAGTTGGTGTTTGTTTCTGTTCTTTTTTTTCTGTTTGCTTGTTTCTTTCTTTTCCATTCCATTTCGTTTCATTGGGTTTGTTTTTTCATTTGTCATTTTTGATTTTTTGTTTGTTTTGTTGTCGCTTTCGTGATAGGTCTGTTTTGTCATGCTCTGGTTTTTACTAGGGTTTTGATTTTGAAGGGGTTTCCTTGCTTGGGTAATGAATTTCATTTTTGGGACCCTGTTCTGGTTTTCTCATGTCAGTTTTGGGTTGTTCATACAGGTTTCTCATTGTGCCCTAGTTTTTGGAAATGATATATCGAGCGAATTAGGGTTTTGCAATATAAACCTTTTTCATGGTTTCAATGACTTTTGTATGGAGGATTTGTTGGAGGGTTAAGTTGAGCTATTTCTAGTTTCCTTTGGGGCCCATGTGAATTAGGGTTTAGGGTTCATATGACTGCCTTGTTTTGAATACTCTTCATTTGTTGGAACTATTCCACTCCCATTCATTATTATGAGACTATCTTTACTCTAGTCAGAAGTGGATCTGGAGAGGAAGTTGAACTTGGTAGCTAACTTTTGTTTCTGGTCTGATTCCCATTCTCGTCCTGCCTCTGACCACATTTTGGTTCTGTTCTGATCCCGGTCCCACCTCCGAGCATGTTTCGATTCCAGTCCAGTTCCCGTCTCACCTCCGACCCTATTCTGTTCCTTGTCTAGTTTCGATCCCGGCCCTGCCACATGATAAGAAACATTGTCTATGCCTAATGCTTTTACGGTTCCACCTCTGATGAAGGAATAGTTTGACCAAGTAAATATTATCTTAGGAGGATGGAGGGTGGATTATATGATTAACTAACTTAGATGCTTTGTTCATCTAATATAGGGAATTGCTGCAGGTATTAAGAAATGTTGGGAGCATCAGATGAGGCATCTCAGAGGAGCTAGTCAGGTGAAACTTCATGGCAAGGAGTTAGGCCAAAGAAGATCAAAGTGGAACAACTCTCGTATACCTTGAGATGTAAGCATAGGGAGGATGTCCTCACGGCTAGCAAAATTGACTCCTATTGGACTGACATAACTGATACCAATTTGGGTCCTATTAACTATGAGGAGCTGCATGAGGAGACATTCACTAAGGAGCAGGTCACAGGAAGGATAAAAAGGATTGTTCAATCCGGGTTGGCACATGTGGCACTCTTCCCCCTGTTTATCCAATGTCTGGAGTTGATTCTTGTAGCAGCTGGAGCATATAACCCTACTACTAGGTAGTGTGTGGATGTAAAGGGTAATGTCCTTATTTACTTCATGCCTCAAATGATCAAATTCCTGTTTCATATACCTGATCCCAAGAATCATAAACAATTGAGCGAGGTGGAGGCTCTGAAGCTTTACAGTGATAATAAGGAGAGGAATAGGTTTCATATGAATAAGACTTGGATGAGGGTGGAGAAGAAGTCTTTGACCAAGCTTCCAGACCAACCTAAGAGGGCGGAATTTAGTAAATAAATTGGAGATATAATCAAGTTCCTCTCTAGGGTATTTGGTAAAAAGGATGCTTCATTGTTTAAGGAATGGATGTTTCCTTTCATTCAAACTATTTTGGATGGGAGGCAACAATTTGACTGGTCAATGATAGTATCAGACAGCATTCACAATTAGATGATAAAAGTGAGAGAAACCAAGCATTTCTTTATGACCTATGTAGTTTATGCAGCTGCCTGTGTGGGGATTTTTCCTGGACTTCAAATAGTAGGTATATTGGGGGAAGCCCAAGGATAGAAGAAAGTGTGGGTGTATTATAATCAGCTCACCTTTTAGGCATTAGAGCAACATTATAGAAGGGTTAATGATGCCTTCCTTTATGTCGTTATTAACAAGCTTAATGGGGATGCAGGGTATAGGCTTAGCATGGAGGCAATGGCTTTTGTGAATGAATGGGGGCATTGGTTTATCCAAGACCCCACATTCACCTATTTCAAGTTAGCAGGCTTTGATGGTCACCCCCATTTTCTACCTAGATATTGTGGTGATAGGATCATTTTAATGGAGTTTATTTATCAAGCCTTGGCTATGAATTTCCAGTTTAGCAACAAACATAAGATTGGGTGCCATAAGTTTCCAATGAAGCTGGGGGTCTTTTTTTGTCCACACATTCAGGTAGCTAAGATTGTTTGTGATGAATTAGTTTATTTGAAGTTGGGCTTGTACACGGCCAGGAAATGCTATGACCCCAAACACAAGATGAGGGCTTTGCTCCCTAGTGTCTTTGAGAAGCACTTTAATCTGTTGGAGGATTTTTGGGAGGACTTGCAAGATGAGTATGATCTTAGGAGGAGGAATTATGAAAGGATACCCATCCCACTTATGATTGAGTTTTGGATAAAAGAAGACATTCCCAACACATTATCCAATGATGGGATAGTTTTGGATCCCGGGTATGATGTAGACAATATTGGAACTAAGGATCTTGATCCAATAGATTGGAATGTTGAGGAGACAATCGACATAAAGCAGATTGCAAGACCAGTGCTGGACAGGAGTATGCAATGGCTGAGTTTGAGAACTAATCAGGCAGAGGCTACATCATCTAAGAAGAGGAAGGCTTCAGGTACCACCCAAGGATATAAAAGGGCAAAGAGAAGGATGACACCTAAGGAACCCTTATAACTTATGCCTTCTAATACATAAGAGGAGGTGGTTCCTCAAGATCTTCCAGAGGTACAGGAAGATGAAACAACTGCGAAGGTGGGTGCTTCTACATCTGCTGCAGGGGAGGCATCTACTCAGCCTTCTGATGCACAAGAGTTAGGCCAAGAATCACCAAAGGGAGCTCTCCATAGTGAAGAAGAGGTTTTAAAGCAAATGGTGGATCAAATTGAGATACATAATATAGAAACAGATTTGGAAAAGACTCCCTCTGATAAAGAGCATCATGTATCAACATCTTTGGATATGACAGATGATGCAGGCATTGAACACATATTGACTGAAGAAGATTAATGGAAACTCTTTGAAGATGCAAAAAGAGAAGCTAATGCTAAGGCACAAGTTGAGGCATCAGCCAAGCAACAAGAAGAGGAGGCCAAGGCACAATCTGAGTTGGTAGTTAAGCAGAAGGAGTTGGAAGATAAGGTCAAGGTTGATGAATTGGCTCAACAGCAACAAAAAAAGGAGCAGGAGCTCAAGATTCAATAGGAGAGGGATAAGTTGATAATGCAGCTGAAAATTCATGACCTTGAAGAAGAAAAGGCCCAGCAAAGAAGAGAAAAAGAAGCTATTGAAGCTAAGCTCAAAGCACAAGAAGAGGCTTATAGGAAAAAGGAAGAGAAAGAGCGTTTGAAAAGGGAAAGAGAGGCTGCTGAGATTGTTGAACATGAAATGAAGTTCAAGGAGGCATGGGACTATGTTGAAGAATTGAAGAAGCAGCGAGATCAAATGTTAGAAAAGAAGAAAATAGAAGAGGAATGCTTAAAGCAAGAGCTGGAAGCTAAAAGGCTGCAAGAGAAAAAGGATAGAGAGGAAGCAGAAAAGTTAGCATAGGAAAGGGAGCAAAGTGATCAACAAAATGTGCAGGAAGTTGATTCTCAACCAAGGCTTACATTGTTGCAACCTCTGTCTTCCACTACTGTTGCTTCTTCTTCAGCCTAGGCAGCCACTACTCCTATTACTCCTACTTGGTTAAAACTAGACTTGGAAAGGAAACAAGTTGTCCAACCACAACCATTGAATTGGGAAGAAATGAAGAAAGAAATTGGGAAAGAGAAACCTAAAAAGAAGGCTCAGATTCTTCACTCTACTAGGCTCACTAATGCTAGAGAGATCATTGTTGAATGTGCCATACCTGTAATGGAGAAGAGCTGTGATGACATGCAAATCACTGATAATCAGTTGGGGGCAGTAAATTTGGGAAAGCGTACAAGAAACCAACAAATGAGTTTGATTGATATTGTGGCCTCTTCAACCAAAACCCAGATGATCAAGGATGAGCTTAAGGCTCAATTGGATCAGCTCCATGGTTTCTTGAAAGATGTTTCTAGTCCCATTTCTCAACAGGTTGCTCTTCCTGAATCCCCAGTTTTGTTAACAAAGAGGGAAGCAGATGATTTGGTTCAGATGAAAATCAAGGTGGGGATGATGGATAAATGGTTGGATAAGCTCAACCAGGAGGTTGATGATGTTCTTGTTGAAGGCTCTAAGATTCATAAGTCTGCTCTTGAATTGGCAGAAGATCTAGACCAACAGGCTAAGGATTTGGATAAGAAGGATGATGAATATAAGGAATATGTTAAAAGGCTTGAGGATATTAGCAAAGTATCCAAGTCCACCTTGCTGGAATATTCAGTTCTTGAGTAGGGTAATGAATATTTTGTGGAGAAAATTGTGAGCATCATAAGGTATAAGTCAAGAGCTATGCATGGACATCAAGAAGTCTGAGAAATGAATAAGGACTTGAATCAACAGATGATTGAGTTAGAAGTGGTTGTAGCCATTTTAATCAACTTAGATTCCTCCAATAAAGAAGGCATGTCGTTGGATAAACTAAGGGAGATATGGAGGAGTAGGTTTGAAGAAATCATGCAAAAGGGAGATGATGGGGAGAGTTTATTGTTAGATCAGTTTATGGATATCCGAGAGGAGGTAAGAACTGCTAGAAAGGAGCTAATCAAGTTAAAGGAGATGCAAAAGTTGGTTTCTATAGAATTTGAAAGAATCAAATTTGAAGGTGACTGGTTGGATGGCCCAGATTTGGGTACTCTTCAACTGATGTTCTCCAATTTTGACGAGTACATTCTTGAGCATTCAGTGCAAAAGTGACTGACTCTTTTCACCATGCTCTATCTTCTCTTCTCCTCTTTTTGTGGATTTTTACATAATTTCTACTCTTAGTCTGATCCGTGGATTTCATTTTCTTCTTAGAGTATCATATTTCTTTTTTTGTACAACAGAGTGATCAGCATTGAAACAGGGGTTCTTTAGTCCACTTCTATGTTCAGTTCCGACTCCATGAATTGTGGATCTTGATTGATAATTGAGAAATTCATGCATGTGGCACCCTATATGTATTATTAGAATATACTTTGTAAAGGTTGGCTAATTGAAGAAAGATCAGCCACCTAATGATAGAAGATAGAAACTAGATCTAGGATTTCAATGTTTTAGAAAGATACTCTAAAAAGTTCAGTAAAAGGCTTGATTATTTTATAGTTTTCATACGGTTTTCATGTCATAATTTTAAAGTTTGGATCCATTTTGATAAGGTTAATGGTACATGATCAATCTATATGCCAATGATTTTGTTGTGCTTAATTGTTTCTTATTTGATGAAATTAAATAGAAGGAACTGGATTCAAGATAATATCATTGGATTATCTGTGAATTAAATTGTTATTGTATTCATTTGATATGTGTTTTGGATGATGAGTGGGTGATTTGTTTGAAGTAAGTTTAGTGATTATTCATAGTATCCATATTAGCATTATGGATGTATGTAGTAGCATAGTTTATCCTATGGATTGCATCTTGCTATAGTTATGGTTAGGTGGAATAACACTCATTATTAATATGCATGTCTAGATGTGTAAGAATTTTATTCACGTTTCTTTGATTTAAAGATCTGATTTATCTTTTTTTCTTTTATTTAAAACCTCCCAAACATGGAGTACTTGATGCTATGCATTCTTGTTCTTTGTTACCAACAAAGGCCCCTTGAACATTATAGTTATATCAACCACTGAGTGAAATCAGCATAATTGAGAACCAATTACCAGGACCTTGGGAGTTAGATCTCCATGTGTTATCTTTCTCTTTTAGGAGAAATAGAATAGAAATATTTTGTTTAATGTCGTTGTGTTGTTTTGACCATCAACAATTATAATTCCTAAGCCATCAAACTAAATATTAAACTTATGTATGGGTAAAAATTGAAAATTAATAAACTAAAAGTTGGGAGTCATTGGTGGAATGTAATGGAGAAACTTCTTCACTAGCTTTCATCGTATCTCTGGGAGAAAACAGCCAAGATGGAAGCCATGTAGCCATGAGATACTAAAGGTCTTGATGGGAGGTTTCGAATGGACTCCTTTTTATCATCAAAGGCAGCCAATCCCTTCCTCTCTTTTCACATGCACTTCATTCTTTCATCAATTTCCATCTTCTTCTATCAACTGAGTCCTTTACTTCATTCTTGGGTGACGCCATACTTCTGAACTTGACCTTGGAACCTTACTTGTCTCTACACCTTTTTGGTGTTGTTTTTCATTTATTCATCCTACCTTTCTTTTTCATAATCAAAATCCTCTGGAGTGCATTGACTTGGTATTATTCATGGTGAGCTTGGGGGAACACTGGTTGTAAACCAAGTCACCTTGGCTTTTCATTTGGAATTATCAAGCAGAGTATATGCAAGTTTCAAATCCATTTAATCAGGAACATATGGAACTTTTAATGTGTTTACCCAACTTGGATAGCATTTAAACAGGAATGATATTATCTTGTATATGAAATGTTATTTATGAAATTCTTGCTAGATTGAACTAGAATAGAAATTCGATTCTAATGATGAATACTACATAAAATGAAATGAATAGTTAATTTAAATCTTATCACCCATTCTTCTCTGTAAACCATTATTAGTCGAGCTTCTTTACAATTGCACTGGATTTTTTTTCTTTCATCTCAAAACCGAGTCTAAGCTCTATCCCTCCCACTTCTTATAAATTGTTCTTAGTCAATCTGAGAAGAGCATATTTCAATTTCTATTTTCCTAATTTCTACAACTTATGCAATCTTCCTTGGAACTCGAATATAGCCATCATGTTAATATTTTCTTTGACTAATGAAGAGTAAAATAAAACTAAGAAAACTTGAACAGAGAATAGTATATGTGTTATCCCTTGTTATAAGAAGGATTAAGCTTATGTTTCTTGAGAGGAAAGTTTTGGTCTGAACCTATTAATCTCCTTCTCCTCTTTGTAAACTTGAATGAATTTTTCCCTGATTGGAAACCCATTCTGCAAGATGAATCTTGAGAATATAAATTATAATAAATAAAGAAATAAAAATATTATATTTCAAGCAAGGGTGAGAGTGTTGATGGCACAATAGTGCCAGTAATGATAAAATCCTCATTCAAGGTACTATGCTAGATAAGCATTTGTCAACTATCAAGTGCCAAATATACCCTTGGTCAGAGTGATCTTTCTATTTGGGAGTTACCCATAGTGAAGGATTGATCAAGTGGTATAGGTCCTTGACACCAGGCTCAGAGTCATGATCATTAAATAATTCTTGTTGATTACCCTCGTGAAGGGATGGGTTTCTTCTACTGAAGAAACACGGGGGGCCAGTAGGTCTTCAGATGGGCGGTAAAGCCCTTGATGATATTTCCTTTTCCCATGATGACTGAGTCAAGCTCAAGTATTTCAGCTTCCAAACTATATTTTCTTGTAACCTTTCTCTCTCTTTAAATTTTAGAATTATTTATTTAGCAAGTTTCAACTATAATTAATGCTCTTACTTTAAAAATCAAATAAAAGTTAGTTAATGTTCTTTTGTATTTTAAGTTATATGAAATCAATTATTGTTTCCTTTTCAGCTGAAATTGAAATATTGAAAGTTAGTTGTGAAATTTAATTTGATGTAATTCTTTAAAATTAAAATTTCTTTTCATTCAAATTATAGAGGAAACCCTAGCATGAAAATAAGTTAGTTGCATTTCAGCTGAAAGCTAGTAGTTAGATTCCTTTCTTAAACTGTAGATCAGATAGAGTATTACACATGGTATTAGAGCTACCAAGTTCGACACTAAACCTTGGGGCTCATCATGCAAACTTAGAAAACTAAAACCATTGGTGTCTTTCTAGGATGATGATATGGAAAACACCCTGCAAGAAGGTCTAAGGCCCTATATATGTCCAACTGTGGAGGATCTGGCTTCAATATGATTACTCAAGTTGTTCTTTCCCATTCGATTCAAAAACAATGGTCGAAGCTCTGAAGAGACTTCAAAAAGAAAGAAGAAAGTGGACAGCCTCTAGGAAGGAAGTTGTGAAGTCCACCATACTTGCTGAGATAAACCAAACCAACACTAAGAACCTCTCAAATTTCTAGATCAAACCAAAAACATCTGAAGGAGAGTGAGTTCCAACTCCTAGTTATAGACTCATTCCATTTTCAAAGTTTAGTGATTAGGAGGAGCCTATCATTGACAACAAAAATGATTCTAAATACTGAAAAGTGAACCAATTATGGAAAGTGATAATTATATTGTAATATTTTGTAATAAATCTATCATAGGTAGTGATAGAAATTTTTTATTATTCATGAAATAAATTTATCACAGGTGGTGATAGAAATTTTGTAACATCTATGTATTGAATCTATCACAGGTAGTGATAGATATTTTGTAACTTTGATGAACCTATCATAGGGTGTGATAGTCCTTTTTTAAATAATTTAAAATTGAATCAATATCAAAATTTTGTGAGTTGTTTCATTGCTTGAAATTTAATTTGACTAGAGTCTAAAAAAATTTGATTGTTAGTTACAAAAGTAGTGAACTTATATTATGTAAACTACTGAATAACAACAAAATTCAAAACTAAATAGAACCATTAATATCTCCAAGAACTTCATTGGAATGGAAAATTCCAAAAATGGGTTCAGAGGAGATCTGGACAATAATCCCATGGCTAAGTTGGATCAGCTATTGAACCTGATGAATGAAACCCAAGTCCATATAGCTAACCTTGAGAGAAAGGTAGAAGGGAAATCTAAAACAAGAGACAACAGGTCTGAGAACCAGAGCAAACAGCATGAGGATATTTCTAAAACATTGAGCATGGGAAACAAAAGAAGTAGATTGGCTGATGAACTTGCCAAAGACATGAAAAAGATAAAACCTCCAAAGTTTGAGGGCTCTGCTTCAGGAGATTCTGCGGAGGAATGGTTAACAAAAATGGAGAAATATTTTGAGCTAAGGGATAATTTAGATAATTCCAAAGTAGCATGGGTATCCTATCAATTGGTAGTAGAAGCTGCCACATGGTGGGAAAACAAATGGGTTGAAATGGGTTTGGCAATAGTTGAAGTAACATGGGATCAGTTTGTGTGAATATTCCATCAAAGATGGCTTCCACAATTATATTACAATAAAAAACTATTGGATTTTGAAAATATCAGGCAGGGGCCTTTAACTGTTAATGAATGCTGGGAGAAGTATACCCGATTACTAAAATATGTTCCTCAATATCAGTAGGGCGAAAACTTCCAAGTTCGTAAATTCATTATGGGACTGAACAATCGTATAGGGGGTCCAGTGGATGTCTTGGCACCTTGAACCATGAATGAGGCTTATGAAAAAGTTGTACGGAAAGAACAGAGATTGAAGAAGGATGATTCTTTTAGGGATAGAAAACATAATAAAGAAAAATGGGATCAGTCACATCAGAATTTCAAGAAGGGTCACAAGAATAATCAATTTGATTACAAGAAGGATAAAAGGGGTAATAATAATAATAGGAAGGATGAAACCAATACAAGCAAAGGTCCGAAAAAGAAGGGACCACCTGGAGGATGCTTCAATTGTGGAGGAGAACATTATGCCAATCAGTTCCCTACTAAGAATCAGTAGGGGTAGTAGCAGTGGAAACCTCTACCACCCCAATAGACGGCTTTTCAGTAGAGAATCCATGTAGCAGTTGACACTAGGCAAGTTGAATACCAGGTCACCCCTATAGAAACTCCAGGTATGCTTTATGGGAACCCAATAACTATTTTAATAGACACAGGAGCCACTAAATTTTTTATATCCCCTAAGTTATTGGGTAGGTTTCCTAAAAGAACCAAGTATGTGGCTAAATCTTGGACAGTTGAATATGCTAATCAAATGAGAGCTCGAGTAGAGCAATGTTTCTTTGAAGCTAGGGTTGAATTTCCAGGCTTCAGCACAAAGGTTAACCTTTACGTGGCACCTCTAGGTTCCTATGATGTGATCATTGGAATTAATTGGTTGAGGGAACATAGGGCTAAGGTTGACTATTATGCTAAGATAGTTGAATGTGTGGATGACCTAGGGAACCCGATGTTAATACAAGGGGTACAACGAGAAGTTAAGGTACAACAAATTTTGTCTATGTAGCTGAAAAGAAATAAAACAAAGGGATGCCAAATGTTCACAATTAAAATGGAAGAAGTTAGAGAATGCAAAGAAAGCACATATTTTGATGATATGTTAATGCACACCCAAAGTAGGGAAGGGGAAATGGAAATTAATTCTAAGGAAGAGACTTTCACTAAAAAATACCTCTATCTTCAAGAATACCAAGATGTGTTTCCAGAGGAACTATCAAGGTTACAACCAAGGAGGGTGTTTGATTTCTCCATATACTTAGTTCTATGGGTTGAGCCTATTTCTGAGGCACCATACCGTATGACTACCATAGAATTGA
>VDFB02374075.1:0-28307 GCA_007258455.2 Sequoia sempervirens | reverse complement strand
CAATCTTTGAAGTTTTTCTATCAAGAGATCAAGCTATCAATTTCCAACATCAAGCTCAATAAAGTATATTGCATACTACATATCTAAGAACAAATAAAGAAAAATGGAGAAGAGCAATGGAGGTGATTCAATTATGGCATAGGAATTGAGGTTTATTGCTTTACTATTTGAATTTCTATTGTCATTTGTGCTTCATTATTGGATTAGGGTCTCCATGGCTTGAATTATATAGTTTTTTGGTTGCTATAAATAATTCATAAATATTCTACAAATTCTAAAACTATATCTACATTTCGTAAACCCGATGTGAACTAATGAAATTATCAAAATTTTAGAAAAAATCTAATTTTAAGGAGTCTGCCACAATCGATCCGTAGAACAATGCAACTGAGCTTTAAAATGCCATAATCATTGTATGGCATGTTGCAATCATTTTATTACAAAGCCACAATAATCACCCAGAACATTGTATTTGACTGTCATTGTTTAAAAGCTTACATCATTCAATTATTATTGTTTTAGGGAATTCTCTAGGTTTCAGATTATTATTTTGATACACTAACAACGTGCTAATATCATATCCATCATCAATTTTTCTATTTTTTGTCAATTTTTTGTGTTTTTGTAGCCTAGGGTTTCTACATTGCAATTGTTTGACAGAATTCCACAATCATTTATCTAAGCACCATAATCAGTATTCTGGTCATCGCAGTCACCATTCCTTTCACTGCAATCATCTATTTTTGCACCACATTTGAGCCTCTATGTACCGCAGCAAACTGTCACAATAAAAGGAGGTAATAAACTTGAGATTTTTACTTTTTTCTTTTTACAGTCATTAGGGGAGAGTTTTTCTATGTTATTGATATATGATCTTCAACTTGTGGCAATTTTTTGGAAAAGACCTTTTGATCTAAACTATTTATCCAATTTCTTGCAGGGTTCCATTGGGTGTTTGCGATTTTTAAAGTAGGAACATTTGGAATTGGTTCTTAAAAAGAAAAAGTGTCTTTCGTGTTTGGTGCTTTTGTACATTGTGTTAATCCCAAATTGTTGTGTTTGTATCCTCTCCCCTTATGCTTCATGTGATCTTGGGTTCTATAGAAATGCATAGCAATATTTTAGATAGTCTTGCCTTTGAGACACATTCTAATGGAGAACTCATGAGGAATGACCTCAAAGAACATTTTTTTAAGTGGTCTATATTAAAGGGTACACAAAAAAAAGTAAGTAGCACTTATCCGGTGGTGTACACCATGCATGTCAATGCTAATGAGGGTGTATAGACCTTAATTTGTTGAGTAGAGACTTTAGTGTCTCATGTTTGACATTGTACCAATGGTGTTCACCGAGTCATTAGAAACTTCTTGTTTTAGATACCAAGACTTGTTTGGTCGTATACTATTGTGGTGCAAGGGACGCATATTGTACCCTGAAGCTATGTACCACATATATCCATGATTGAGGTGTAAGGTGTCTTGCTAGAGTTTACACTCTTTGAAGGCAAGGGGTTTAAAGGTGGTCCATGATCTTGGTATCAGCCACTCCTTGGATGAATATTTAACATTATGCCTCAAAAGGTGAGGTACGTCCACATTGGTAGACAAACCCTATTATTCCTTAGGTTTTTCTTGTATTTATTATTTATGAACCAAGGAAAAGCGAGTTTTGTGGAAGAAAACTTGCAAACATACTTGATTACCAAGAATTCAAAGAGTCAAAATCAATCAAATCTATTTTCCAAGTGTTTGTTGTGCTTTTATGATCAAATTCAAACTTTCCAAAACTAGAAAAGACATAGAAAACAAAAAATTAGTGCCAAGAGACTGTACACCACAATTTTCATATAGTACACTACAATTGATAGATAATACACTACAATTGTTAGGAAACTTAGGAAGCTAGAAACCCGTATTTTCCTATGCACCACAATTGACTAGTCTTGCACCACAATTGAATAGATTTTTGCACTACATTTGTGGCTTGGAACACTACAACTATCAAGATCAGAAATTTTGGGGAAATATTTGTATAGGACCAACTTTTAGTTTCCTTACAGACTATAATTATGCACTCAGATCAGAGAATTCTCGAGATTCATTCAGCATACTCATAACATTTCATTTCTCATCTTAGGTCATCTTACATAGTCCTAGTTTTCATCTACCATATTTTAGCCACACCTTAGCATCATTCTTGAGTCTTGATATTAGGAGGCTTATCATACTATTGGGTAGACCATTAGTCTCATTTCTAAGTATCTTGACCTTATCATACCTCTTTTCAATTTTATCTTTAGGTTGGGCCTACAACTCATGTGTCTATTTTAGGTTCACTTTTGATCAAATCATACATCATAATCATCATCATCATCATCATCTTGGTCTATCTTCTTGAGGTCTTGACATTTAGCATTGCCACTTTGTTCCACCATAGTTTGCTTAAAGCATCCTTCTTTAAGGTTAAAGGTTGCATATCCATCCCAATCATATTCATAGTCATAGCCTCACTTAGCAGTGCTTTGCATCCCAAGCATAGTCTTAACATCATTGTCACTCTTATATGTCAAAAACTTGGTCATAGCTTACATTATCACCCTTATTGTCCAAAAAGCCAAAAAAAATAGCATAGCATCATTACCATATTTCATTTTCATCCTTAATTTGCATCTCCACCTTAGTTACATACATACCAAAGGTTTTGCAATCCAAAAGTCACAAGTCTTATATGGTCATGACTAGGGTACACATAAAATGAAGGGAAATGGATTCCTCATATGACCCATATTTCAATCAAACTAGCAGTTCATGAACTTTGGGTCAACATCAAACACACCTCAAACACAAGGTGAAACACCAAACCCATTTGAAAATTTCACATTGAAAGAGGTCAATCAACTATTAACACTCGAAGAGATTGAAGAGGCTTCCCAAGATCCTAGGATAGTCTGAGTTGTAGAGGAGCTAGTTAATGCAGATCCTAATAAGTTCTTTCTTGCACTTTCTTACAAATGTGCTAAGATCCCCTTTGGTTTCGATACTTCCAAAATTGTAGGGCAAACAACACAAATGAAAACTCAAGGGCTTGGTCAAAACATGTTTTCAGAAGGTCAATCATCCTCACAAAAAATGCACAATACCTTGCCTCCTGGGGGGAGCAACATATAATATGACAACTACACACATCTCCTCCGCTCCAATATTTGGCACCAAAAGAAAACATGCAACATTATAAGGGCCAACCGTAACATTTAGAAATCCATTTGTTTCATCCTCTAGTTCCATGGGTATGACTTTTGTAAATCCATTTAGTACATCATACACTCAAAACACCACACCATCAACCAACACAAATCAAAATCCTCCATACAAAACAAGTGTTGGGAAAATGTGTCTCAACCTTGCAATTATATACGGCTTATTATTGATAGGATGATATATATTTCCTAGTTACACCGATAGGTGTATACAATGGTAGCATGGGGTGGTGTTGAGCAGCAAAATGTAAGCATGTTAAATTTCTTAGGAAAACTCCTAAAATGACTGACATACATTAAATAAATGATATATTGTAAATCTAGACCATTCATTATTAGGTTTTAGATCTAATGACAAATATTTTGTTGACTGTCTTACCCTAGAATGTGACCCTATTTTATGAGGGTGCTATATTATGGCTGCAGTAGAGAGATAGTGATGTATTTTGAGATTCTGATATTGTTCATGTTGTCTCTTGATCTTTCAATGGTGATACTCCTACGAGAAGCTTGCTCTGCAAGTATATTGTAATTTTTTTGATTTACTGAATAATATATTGGGTGACTTTTGGAATGTGAGGTTTTTCTCTCGAAAGGGTTTTCCCCACATAAATCACTATGTCATGGTATGCATGATATTTATGTTTATTTCTATTTAATTTTCTATAACTATTAAAGATTTGTAATTTTTTTCATTATTCTCCTCTCAAGATTAGTGTAGGAAGTTGTTATGCTACCTTAGCTTCCTTACAAGTGGTATCAGAGCTTGATCACCTTTGGTTTCAGTTGTGGGTTGTTGGGTTTTTTTGAACTAATCTAGATTTGAGTGGGAGAATGTGCAAAAGACACTTTGTCATCTTGTTGCAAGAATTTTCAAATGGAAAGTTCATCAGGGACAATAGAGGTGGAGAAATTTTCTAGAAATAATTTTGAAATGTGGAAGCTGAAGATGGGGGATCTATTGATAGATCAAGATCTGTGTGATGTTGTTGATGAGAATGTTTCAAGGCCTGCAAATACTACTCAGGGTGCTCAATATGATGTTATGGACCATAAAGCCAAGGGTCTAATCAAATTGTGCTTGGGAGGATCTGTTTTAATTAATTTCCATGAAGAGACCTTTGCACAAAAACTATGGAAGAAGCTTGGTGAGATGTATCAGGCCAAATATTTAATGAACAAGATTTTCTTGAGGAAGAAGTTATATTCTTTGAGAATGGAAGAGGGTGGATGAATCACACCCCACTTGGAAGCATTCAATATGTTGGTGGCTCAATTGGCATCAGTTAGTGTCAAAATAGATGAGGAGGAGAAATGTCAGATCTTGCTTTGCTCTTTCCCTGATTCATGGGATTCTCTTGTAATGGCTATTGGGAGTACTTCTATTATATTGAAGAATGAAGATGTGGTGGGTTCTTAGCTTTCTAAAAATATGAGGAGGAAGGTATCCATCACTTCCAAGGAGGACCTAAATGCTCATGGAAGACCTAAGGAAAAATGAAAGAAGAATGAGAAGCATGAAAAATCCAAGTCTAGGGGGAGATCTAAATCTTCGAGAAAGTCCAAAGTTATATGATGGAATTACAGTAAGCCTGGATGTGTTCGTAAGGAATGCAAAGAAGAAGAGAAGAAGAAAAAAGAAGAAAGTTGATTCTAATTCTGTTTCCAATGGTCAATTCCACAAAAGGATGTAAAAGTCATGGAAAATCCTAACCTGGGAATTGGACATTCCAGCAGGTGACTAACATCTTCTTATGGTTGTTCATTTACATTAACAAACCAGAGAACACATACTTGAAATGGAGTGGCAATGTATGTGCACTAAGAAGGAGTTTCAATCATAATTTACCAGAAATAAATGCTTAGAAGTAATTCTACTTATGCTGCAGGAATGTAATGTAAAGTCTTCTTAACTTAAGCATAACTTAATCAAAGCAGAAATCATGACAACTATTACTAAGAAACAAACTATGAACTGGCCTTATGCTGCAAGAACAAACACATGGATGGATTCCCGATGCTACATGAATAATATAAGCCTGAGTTTGTGCTGAAACCTTCAAGAATGAAATCTAACTTATAATCAACAGGAGATAAATAACTAACTATAGATACTCACTAAGTGGGACCCCTTAGCAAGCATCAACCAATTTATGCAAGAATTGAACTCAAAACTTTATCAACTTTTATTTATAAACTTGGAATCATATACATTGATTGTTCTGCTTGTAAGAAAACTAACACAAAACATTGTTTCTCATTATAATACTAAATTTTACACACTCTATTGATCACTCACGCAGGAGGAACACTTATTTATATTAGAAAATAAACTAACTACCTACCTCTAATAGAGAAAGACGTGGACATAAATGCATCCTGAAACCGAGGAACAAACTTCTCATAAATGAAGGCATATTTGTTCAACACAATTCAGAGAGAATTTAGTATTCCACTCTTCCTAGATTAATGATCATTTAGATTTCCTCCCAATGACCTGGTCAGAGAGTCTTTGCTAGAACAACTTCCTCAATGCCATTTTGGAAATGGAATTTACTGCAGGGCTGAGATCTGTTGCGCTTTGACTCGTTCATGCTTCCTTCAACAACCTGCGATGCACATGGCAACATAATTGAAAGAAAGCACGTATGGAAAATAACATGATACACATTCATTAATCACATATTAAATCCATTTCATTATCCAAAGACCACATGCATTATATTAGTCATTTGAGAGGTCAAACAAGGCAATTAATATTGACACATAGAGATGTTAAGCTACAGGAATATAGGAATGTGTTGCTATAGGATACTACCCGATTTTAGATAAAAAAAACTTTAATCAAAGAGTTAAAACAACCATCAGCAATAAGAGTAAGGGTATTAAAAAATACATCATAATATTCAAATTATGAGCATATTTCGAGCTCATCATTTTCCCCCTACTTATCCTAATGATGGTCCTCCAACATTAAGATTTCTACTTATTTCTTTGAAATCAGTAGGAGTAGTATGGCCCTGTAATGAAGTTCTGAATTTATAGTAGAAACCTCTGAAACTTTTCCATCTCTCATACCTACGGGTTTCTGCATCCTCATTAACATCTATAGCCCAATAAGGGTAAAGTGGCCACATCAAAACTGGAGGTCGAAATGTTAATGGTAACCATAACTCAAACCTTCTATGGAGACCAAGCTGCATATACTTCTTTGTCCTTCTGATGGCTACCTTAAAGTTTAGAGGGCTATGAGGCTCAGATTTCCTTAGATCAACAGTCAGTTTTTCCCATCTTGTTTCAATTCTGGAAGATGAAAGCTTCCAAAATAGATATGTTTGTTCTTTGAACTCATCATACACCTGCTTCCTGATATCAAATATTTTCATTCTTTCTATCTTATCATTAAATCCATACACAACAATAAGCTAAGTTCTCAGAATTGTGTGGGGAGCTAAGCTTTCAGGTCGCATTGGAATAGGTTCATTCCTTTCAGCCTCTTCATAAGCCTCTAATTGTCTTCCATAGTTAGTTTCATTGGCCGCCCAAGACATGAGTGACCTCAGATGAATGTCACCAATGTAGAGAAGAGGATTCCACTCTATTTCAGAGGGAATTAGCAAACCATGCAAATAAAACTCACATAAAGAATTTTTCAGCCAACTGGGTGCTACTTGATATGCATCATAAAATTCCTTAGCTGTTTGAATGACAGGGTCTAAATTTCTTGAAATTCTCATCAATTGGAACCAAAGAAATTGCTCTTTAAGGCACATAGCATATACCCTAGGTGGTGGTCTACATTCCATAATTTTACCAATTATCTTCACCATTTCATCAATTTTCTCTTTCATTTCTTGAATTTCCTATTTTTTTCTTTCAATTTCCCTTTTCAATTTCTTCTTTTCTTCTTCCCAAAGACTTTGTTGAATTTTAGTTCTAGCTAAATGGTAGAAACTCAAAGTTTGAAATGTAATAGGCCTCCATGTAGTCCTAATATATTCTAAATATTCAATCAACAATGTCCTTTTATAAACAACCAATGCTCGAAAAGTTTCAGGGGGTAATGGGGTTTCATTGGACACTTTAGATTGTTCAAGTTGTTCTTCCTCTTGCTGCAAGATGGACTCTTGTTGCTGCTCAGGAGGAGATTGTGTTTCTTTTGAAACTTTCCTAACTACTTCAGCCAAGTCATCAAGACTTGGCATCCCCCTTTCATTACCACTACCATGTTGTGCTTCCTCAGCTTCCACTATCTCAGTTTGCACTTCCCCATGAATAATAGATTGACTTTGTGGAACATTCTCAGATACATTTTGAGAAACATCATGACTAAATTCTTCAGATTCCTTAGGAATTATTATAATTTCACATTGAACGGAGGTTGAGGTAACTTTACGTTGTTTCCTTGATGAAAATATTTTTGGAAATGTTTCTAAAGTAACAACTGCAGGAGATACTTTCGTGGCTTTCCTCTTTCTAACCTACCTAGAGGATTCAAACTTAACAGGAGAAGATGATAGTGAAACTGTAGTGGCAACAGGTGTTGCTACAGGAGAAACTGTTATAGGGGAAGATGCTACAAGAAAGAGTGGAGTAGAAAATTTTCACTTTTGAACATGAGGGTCAGATTCTGGGGTTTGTTCTGCCCTAGATGATTCTCCTACCTTCATTTCCCATTTTTCTTTTCTACTAGCATACTTGGTTTGTACTTTTGTAGAGGCATCTAGTGTGGAGGCTACATGAATAAGTGTTGTAGGAGTAGATGATTCTTCCTCTGATTCCCTACTTGTAGATTCTACTCTCTTTTTCTTTTTCTTGTGTTGTGCAGGGAGTGCTCTAGGAGGATCTGGAGGTTGCAAACCCTTCTAGGCAAAAAATTCTTGCTAAGAAAGGGGTGATACATCCCTCAAGGAATGCTTGATCAAGAATTTAATGAGGGAATGATGGGTGATAGAGTTGTCCCTACCCCTCTTGGTTTCATGGGCACAATGTTTCAAAAAGTTTAACAAAAGATTTGGAACATTGAAAACTAAAATGTGCCTCATATGAATCAATAGTTTAAAATGATAGGAATGCAAATAGGAAAAATTTCCCTCACAAGTCAAGTACCTGATTATGAAGGTGGAGTATTCTAATTATGGAGGAGGCAGTGACACCCGTTTGCATCCTTGTTTGGAAACCTCCAAGGGTCCATTTGTTGGTATTGTGAATTCTGCCCTAGCAGAGACAACATCTCTCCTTGAAGAAAATTTTTCTCCAACCACCAGAAGCCCAATTACTTCTACAATCTGCTCTTCTATAATAGCTATTGTCAAACCCCACACTGTAGCTTCTCCCTCTGAAAGAGTTCTCAAAAACTCACCTACAACTTCCTCATTATAGGAATCTATCCTCAGAAAATAATTCAGCCAACCGCAATTGCTGAATACCTGAACCACTTGAGGATTTTACGTCAAGGATTCATGAGCTACAGGCTCATGTCTTACTAACTGGCTACCCATATTCACAAATTATCTATGCTGAGATTCCTAAAACTCAAACTTCTTATGAAAATTTGAAAAAAATCTTTTGCCTTGCTTCTTTCTGCCTTGCTGTCACTTTTCTTTAATTTTCCAAGAATGACACAAAGGATAATTGTATGAAATGATTGTTAAAAAATACTCAAATCAAGCAGTTAATTGTTGTTTAGGATGAAAGCACGCAGTCATACTTGGTAAGTACAAGAAAATAATTTTTTTTAACAGTTGTGACAGTGGCATAAGAAAAAGTTGAAATGGATTATCCCCACCCCCTAATAAAAATTTGGCATGTGTCCACACATGTGCGAAAGGATAGGCGAAGAATAGGAAATGATGACTGATATGTACATAAAAATTAATGAATAAATGAAATAAATAAATGAAGTGACAATAAAAGATATCACGTACCTTGTAATAATTGCTCGTACACGCTGGGAAAGATCACAACTCAACATGAAATGATGGCTAGAATTGAAACCATAAATGAGGGCGGTACGGTAGGATGGGTGACGTAGAAGAAGAGGAAATGAATGGTGGTGATGGATGAAAAACGAAGAAAGTGGCTTCCTTAAAAAGGAAACCTTTATTATGGGAATGCAACATAGAATTTTAAAGAGATGTTGCAGGAGAAAGGCTGAATCCTTTTGCTGCAGGAAGATCAATGGCCACATCTGAAACAAACTACTTCATAAATTATTCTTTGGACGCTGGCTTATGATACAACCTAAGATGGTGTCCATTAACCAGTAGCTTGAAGCAGACATGGTCTATTGTAGCTAACTATACTGAACCATTATCAAACACATTTTCTATTTCATAAGGACCAAGCCATCTTGTGGTGAATTTACCTTGATTTTCCTTGTACCTGGAGTAATAGAGCAACACCCAATCACCGAAAAAGAATTGCTTAGTTTTGATATGGTGGTCATGCCATTTTTTTCTTTACTATTGGATAGCTTCAATATGATGCAGATCATCTTTCCTTATCTCATCCAATGCATTTAGCTACAAGAGGTGTTCCTTTTGGGCTTTTGAAATATCAATGTTAAGCTGGAGAGCAATCCTTAAGGTCTTATGCTCAAACTCTATTGGCAACATGGAAGTTTTTCCATAGAGTAACTCAAAAGGAGTGAACCCTATAGTTATTTTCCATGTTGTCCTATAGGCCCAGACTGCTTTAGGAAGGTGACTGCTCTGATCCTTCTTGTGTAATTGTACTTCCTTAGTAAGGATTGCCTTAATTGTACTGCCTTAGTAAGGATTGCCTCAATTTCTCTATTGGTAACCACTACCTGACCATTGGCTTGAGGGTGATAGGGGCTAGAATTCATGTGTCTAATCTTGTAATCATTCATCAATGTAGTGATTAAGTTTGATGTAAACTAAGCTCCTTGATCAGTAACAAGTTCCCTTAGGACTCCAAACTGAGTAAAAATTTGCCCATATAGGAACTCAACAACTTTATTGTCATGGGCATGTGTCATTGTTTTCACTTCCACCCACTTGGTTACATAATCAGTGCAAAGCAAAATGTATGATTTCCCATTGGATGGAGGATCAATAGGCCCAACAAAATCCATGCCCCACTTGTCAAAGTGATTGACTACCACTTGAGGATATAAGGGCATTTCATCAGACCTTATTGGTCTCCCCATGCATTGACATTTGTCACATTTTCTCGTGTAGGCTGCAGCATCTTTGTGTAGTGTGGGCCAATAGTATCCTATAGCAAGCACTTTCATAGATGTTCTCTTAGCTGCAAAGTGCCCACAACATGGCTCATCATGACAGGCATGCAAAATGTCATAGGTCTCATCTTCCCTAACACACCTCATGACTTGGTCAAGTCCTGTGTAAAATAAACAGTCTGCAATCCATGAAAAGTTAAAACTTTTCTCTACCAACAATTGCCTTTCCTTTGGTGAGAAGTGGGCTAGGATCTTGTTGGCTGCTAAATAATTTACAATATCTGAATACCATGGAGTTTGAGCAACAATAGAAAACATATGTTCATCGGGAAAGCTATCATCAATTACATCAGGGGTGGCAGGTGTAGTTGTTTGAAGTCTTAACAAGAAATCAACCACCACATTAGCCTGACCTAGCTTATCAATAACTATAATATCAAATTTCTGCAACAATAGGAGCCATCTTTTTAATCTTCTAGATATGGCAGGCTTACTCATGAGGTACCTTATTGCTGCATGATCTTTATGGACAAATATTTGGTAACTAGTGACATAATGTCAAAACTTGTTCAGGGCATACACAACTGCTAGCAATTCTTTCTCTGTGACAGTATAGTGTAATTCAAGGCCTTGAAGGTTTTTACTAATGAAATATATGGCATGCTCTATGGAATTCTCTTTTTATCCTAAAACTACCCCTATGACATAATCAGAAGCATCTGTGTGTATATGAAAGGCCAGACTCCACTTCGGTCCTTAAAGAACATGTACCTGAGTAAGTAAGTTCTTAACCTATAGGAAATATTTTTCATAGGCCTCAATCTAGTTAAATTCAAAATCCTTAGTCAATAAGGCATATAATGTATTGGCGATTTTACTGAAATCTTTGATAAATCTTCTATAATATCCAACATGTCCTAGGAAGCTTCTAACATCCTTTTGTTTCATAGGTGTTTGCAGAGTTAGAATGACTTCTATTTTGCTAGATCAACTTGAATTCCTGCTTGAGAGATATGATGGCCTAAAACAATTCCCTCTTGCATCATCATAAGCCACTTCTCACTATTCAAAGAAAAATTTTGCTCCTTACATCTTTTCAACATTTTCTCCAAATTTTCTAATGCTTCTTCATAAGTAACTCCATAAGTGGTGAAGTCATCCATGTAGATCTCCATAGAATCATGAGAAATGTCAGCAAAAATATTGATCACTACCCTTTGAAATGTTGTAGGTGCTTTACACAGGCCAAAAGGTAAGACATAGTAGGCAAAAGTACCCTATGGAATGGTAAAAGTTGTTTTGTCGTGATCCTCAGGGGCAACTCTAATTTGATTATACCCACTATATCCATCCAAAAAGGAGAAATACTTTTTACCAGACAATGAGTCTAGCACTTGGTCAACAAATGGTAGTGGAAAGTGATCATTTTCAGTTGTTGTGTTCAGATCCCTGTAGTCTACACAAACTCTCCATTTTCCACCTTTTTTAGGAGCAATCACCAATGGAGATACCCATTGACTATCTAAAATAGGGTAGATAAAACCAACATCAAGCAATTTTTGGAGCTCTTTTTAAACTATTTCCCTAACTGCTAGGTTTATCCTTCTTTGAGGTTACCTAATAGGTGAAAATTCTTCCTTAATGTAGATCCTATGAGTACAGAGTTGAGGATCTATTCCCTTCGTATCCCCATAGTCCCATGCAAAAGCTCTACGTTGATCTTGTAGCATTATGACTAGGGCAGTTTGTTGAGATTGAGGTAGCTTATTATTGATGTTCAAATCGCGGCCTGAAGACACTTCTACTTGCTTGGTAAGATCATCCATGGAGGATACTGATAAAGGTGGTGTATGTATTTCATGTGGAAGTAAATTGTGATAAAATACAAGAAATTTAGGCGGCAGGCTCTCAAGATTCAGTTAATGCAGGAAATATTGCTGAAAATAGCTATCTGGAACAAATGAGCTACTCAAATTAGAGTTGGACTACAAAATGTGTAAAATTAGGCCATCCTCACTCTGAAACTAGGAAAACAGATTAGTTTGCAACATTATTAGTTGAGCCAATGAATTGACTTCTTTAGTTTCCTCTCCTAAATTTGGTCAAATTAGTTGAGACAAGTCTGGCTGAGGCTGGGCAGGTGGGTATAAAGCCAATTTCTTTCTTGACTGACCATCAGAAATTGTCATGTCTCCTAAATGAAATCCTATAAAAGCATCAACTGTTGCTAACCATGGTCTACCTAGGATGATAGGATATCCTCCCAAAGTTGTCTTAGTGGACAATATGGTGAAATCTATTGGGTATTCCCAAGACTCAAGGATGACAATGACATCTTCTACCACTCCATCAGGTGTTACTATGGAACTATCAGCAAGCTGCATAATGGTAGGTGTAGACCGAATAGTAAAGATATTCAAATACTCCATAGTATGCTTGGTCATGACATTAATGATTGCACCAAGGTCAATCAAAACATTCTTTACTATCTAGCCATTAATATTTATTTTTACCACAGGACTCTCAGGGTCAGTATATTTTGGAATGACTACCTTCCTTAACATAACATTTGCCAACTGTCCTAGAACATGTATAATTTGTGGATCCTTTTTCTTTCTTCCTGGTTTCTTTAAACAGGCCTCGTTAATGGGTTTTCCATAAATTGGGGCATCTTTAATGACTTGAAAAGGGGAATTTGAATGTGTACATTCTTCAGCTGATCCAAAATATCAAAGGTAGGCTCTTCCATAGACTTGGATGTAGTAATTTGCAATCTCTGAGGAAAAGGTAGTTTGGTCTGATGCTGTAGGACAAGCTCCTTAGAGACAATATCTGATACAGGTATATGTTTTCCAAGATCAGTAGGCTATTCAGAGGCAAAGTCTGGAATCTCTATAATTATAGGCGGCTGTGGAGTAGGGAGAGTGGTTCTAGACCTGAGATGGATATCATTAATATTCAAGGCATAAGCTAGATACTGATTGGCTTCTACAAAATACATAGGTTGTTGTTGTTGCTGCTACTTATTATTAGGATTTGACAATGGTTGAGCAGGAATTGATGTTTGTTTGGAGGGCCAGTATTTGTTGCAGGTGTTGCAGGAGGTGGCATGAGGGCCGAAGGTTGTGGCTATTGAAGCTGCAGGGATCTAGGGGATTGGTTTTTCCATTGCTGAGAACCTCTCCATTAAGGATTCTACTGCCAATTACCTTGGTGTGGAGTCCATTGTCCTTGTGGCTGCTGCCAATCTCCTTAAGGAGATTGCCATGGAGGACTCTGATAGTTAGGCCAGTGTGATTGAGAAGTATTCCAAGGTGGTGATGGGCCATATGTAGGTTGCCATTGGTTATTGTAATTAGAATAAGGATTACCAAAAGTCAAAGGGTCTTGAGGCATACCTTGTCTTTGAGCCCATGGTTGCCTTTGTGCAATGAAGAATACTTGGTCATCATCACCCTCCACTATCTTAAAATTAGTAGGTAATTGCTTAGACTTTAGGTTAGCCACCATCTTACATCTACAGTCACGTTTCTTCTATCTGTAATATGGACAAAACTCAGCCAAGCTTGCTTCAACTTCCTCATGTTTCTTCTGAGCTTGCATAGTATCCAATTGTGTAGCCATGTTGTTTATGATATCTTTCTTGAAATTAGACAGCAAATGTGTGATCTCCATCTGTGAAACTCCAGTAGTAGAAGAATTTCCCACTGTGGTTTGATGACCTCTACCCTTCTTAATAATTGCTCAAGATTAGTTTTGACATATGTTCTTGATATCATCCCAAGGCACTTGGGTTATATCTCCTCCTCCCATCAGATCTAAGGCATCTATAGAGGTGTCACTAATTTCCCTTAGAAAAAGTAGTTTCTGAGATTCTTCATTAAGAGTATGGTCTTAATTCTTTTTCAAGGAAAACAAGAATCTTGAGATATAGTTTTCTAGGCTTTCATCCCCCTTTTGTTGAATTCTGAATATATCATTACCCTTACTACCACTCTTACAATATTCCTTGTATTTATCAAGAAATTTTGTTTGCATAGTTTCCCAACTATCAACAACATCCCTTCCCAAACTCATAAACCATCTAAGAGCTCCCTCCTTCAAAGTAGTAGGAAACAACTTCAACCTGTGAGCATTTGAAGTGTAATCATAGCTATGACAGAGGATGTCAAACTAAAACAAGAAAGTGTTTGGGTCCTCTATAACTAGTCCATGGAACTTGGAAAGTAATGAAGAAGGAATATTTTTAAGGTTATCATTATCTTGCTGATATTCAAAAGTAGGAGGTTGATTAGGTGGATTACGTGCCATATTTTCTTGATGGAGTATCAAAGTAAATGGATTTTCTTGAGGTTTTTTGTCAGCTGGGGTAAATGGCAATTCAACAAGTAGGTTTTTAGTAAATGGATTGATATCTTGGTCTCCTCCTTCCTCAAATAGATTATAGGCTAGTTCTGAATTGTTATCAATGAATGGAAGGTTAGGGAGGAATCTTCCTAGAGCGTCTCTTCTTCTATGCATGCAATAGAATTAACCGTAAATTGAAGGAATTTGAAAATTCTTGAATATACACACTAAACTATTGCTAACAATGACTATGACAGGTTCTTAGCTTGACACCATCCCGACAACAACACCAAAAAATGGTCGATTCCATAAAAGGATATAAAATTCATGGAAAATGCTAACCTGGGAATTGGACATTCCAGCAGGTGACTAACATCTTCTTATGGTCGTTCATTTACATTGTCAAAATAGGGAATGTATACTTGAAATGGAGCAACAATTTATGTGCACTAAGAGCCAGTTTCAGTCACAATTTACCAGAAATAAATGCTTGGAAGGAATTCTACTTATGTTGCAGGAATGTAATGTAAAGTCTTCTTAACTTAAGCATAACTTAATCAAAGAAAAAATCATGACAACTATTACTAAGAAAAAAACTATGAATTGGCCTTATGTTGTAGGAACAAACACAGGGATGGATTCCCGATGCTGCAAGAACAATATAAGATTGAGTTTGTGCTGAAACCTTCAAGAATGAAATCTAACTTATAATCAACAGGAGTTAAATAACTAACTACATATACTCAATAAGTGGGCCCCCTTAGCAAGCATCAACCAATTTATGCAAGAATTGAACTCAAAACTTCATCAACTTTTATTCATAAACTTGGAATCATATACATTGATTGTTCTGCTTGTAAGAAAATTAACACAAAACACCGTTTCTCATTATAATACTAACTTTTACACACTCTATTGCTCACTCACGCAGGAGGAACACTTATTTATATTAGAAAATAAACTAACTACCTAACTCTAACAAAGAAATACGTGGACATAAATGCATCCTAAAACTGAGGAACAAACTTCTCATAAATGAAGGCATATCTGTTCAACACGATTCAGAGAGAATTTAGTATTCCACTCTTCCTATATTAATGATCATTTATATTTCCTCCCAATGACCTGGTCAGAGAGTCTTTGCTAGAACAACTCCCTCAATGTTGTGTTAGAAATGGAATTTACTGCAGGGCCGAGATCTGCTGCGCTTTGACTCGTTCATGTTTACTTCAACAACTTGCGATGCACATGGTGACATAAGTGAAAGAAAGCACACATGGAAAATAACACGATACAAATTCATTAATCACATATTAAATCCATTTTATTATCCAAAAACTACATGCATTATATTATTCATTCAAGAGGTCAAATAGGGCAATTAATAAAGACACATAGAGATGTTAAGCTGCAGGAATATAGGAATGTGTTGCTATAGGATACTACCCGATTTTAGATAAAAAAACCTTTAATCAAAGAGTTAAAACAACCATCAGCAATAAGAGTAAGGGTATTAAAAATACATCATAATATTCAAATGATGAGCATATTTCGAGCTCATCATCCGAGAAGGAAGATGACGACACATTCATTGCAACTTTGGCAACTCATGTAGGTAATGATGCATGGTTAATTTACTCATGTCTATATTTCCATACGAATTTTAATAGAGTTTGGTTTTTTGAATATGAAGAATTTGGAGGTAAGGTGTAATTGGGCAATGATTCTCATTTAGGTATTGTTGGTCATGGTAAAGTTAAAATCAGATTTCCTGATGGTAGAATAAAAAGGAGTAATGGTGTATCGCATATCACTGGATTAGCACAAAATTTGTTATCTATGATCAAACTAATAGATGCAGGTGTGCAGGTAGTATTTTATGATGCAAGATGCAAGATGGTCAAAGGTGCTATGGTTATTGCTAGAGGTTTCAGATATCAGAAATTTTATAACCTTGATACATGCACTGTTGAGTGCAATAGTACTTCTGTTAAAAGCAAGTATGTGGAAGAAGTGATGGCTTCACCTTCAACATATGGTCATGTCTTTTGGGTACCCAAGGGTGCTCTTTCTTCTGAAACAAAGTTACCTGTAAAAGAAACTATGTTATGGCACCAAAGACTTGGCCACATTGGAGAAAAGGGTCTAAGGACCTTGACAAATAAAAACCTTGTTGAAGGTTTATCTGATTGTAATCTTGAGTTTGATTTATGTGAGAATTTCATTTATGGAAAATAAAACTGCGTTCAATTTTACTTGAGTTCTCATAATTATTGTGGTGTATTGGATCTTATTCATTATGATGTGTTTGGTCCTATAGATGTTCCTTCGATTGGTAATTCCATATATTATGTTCTATTTATTGATGATTATAGTAGGACATGGGTATATTTTCTAAAGAGTAAATATGAAGGTTTCAGTCAATTTAAAAAATTTAAAGCAATGGTTGAGTTGCAGACTGGAAATAATTTTTTTTTTTAAGGATTGATAATGGTGGTGATTTTTTCTCTAACAATTTTGACAAATTCTATTAATATTGTGGTATTCATAGGTAGAAGACAACTCCATATTCTCCACAACAAAATGGAGTTACAAAAAGAATGAACAGGACATTGATGGAGAATGCTAGGAGTATGTTGAATGGTGCTGGCCTAGAACAAAGGTTTTGGTATGAAGCTATTGCCACTACCTGTTATCTGATTAAGAGGTCTCCTACATTATATATTGTTGATAAAAATCCTATAGAGGCATGGTCGGGTCACAAGCCTTCATTAATAAATCTTAGAGTTTTTGGTTGAGAGGCATATGCACATGTGCCAAAGGAGAAGCGAACAAAATTAGATAACAAGGCTGTGAAATGTATCTTCATCAGATATAGTTATGGTGTGAAAGGATACAAGCTTTGGGATCCTATTGCATAGAAGGTAATACATAGTAGAAGTGTTATTTTTAGAGAAACTAAGCCTTCTTCTGTTACATTGTAGCCAGAACGAAGCAAACAAGAAGATGTGATTCAATTTCCTTCTACACCTGAGGAAGTTGAATCAAGGCCCAAAAATAGACAAGAAGTTGAGGAGGGCTCATCTAGCTCTGGATCTTCAGAAGAGGAGGAAGAACCTCCAACTCAATGTGTTTGTAGGTATACAAGGCATAGAAAACCACTTGAAAGGTATTCACCTAATAATTGGAGATGTATTTTTTATTTGAATACTAACATGGATGAACCCAGATTTGTAGAAGAGGCACTAGGTATGAATGGTGCAGAATCCTAGAAGATTGCTATGGATGAAGAAATTGCATCTTTGAAAAATAATGATACATGGGATCTTGTACAATTTCCTAAAGGATGAAAACCTATTGGTTGCAAATGGGTGTTCAAGAAAAATATTGGTTTTGATGGATGTATTGAGAAGTACAAAGCAAGGTTGATTGTGGAGGGTTACTCTCAAGTTGAGGGTGTTGATTATGGTGAAATATTTTCTCCTATTACAAAAATGACATCCATTATATTTTTGCTTTCTATTGTTGTTGCTTATGATTTAGAGGTTGAGAAAATGAATGTGAAGACTACTTTTCTTCATGGTGATTTGGAGGAGTATATTTATATGACACAGCTAGAGCACTATGTGGTGAACGGTAAAAGTAAGTTGGATTACAAATTGAAGAAATCTTTGTATGGCTTAAAACAATCCTAGGATATGATACCAAAACTTTGAATACATATGTTTTGAGTTTGGGACTTGAGTGTTCTAAATTAGATCATTGTGTTTATTATAAAACTAATGGTGATAATTTCTTATTTATTGTATTATATGTTAGTTATTGGTAGAGGGAAAGGTATTATTTCAAAATTGAAATCTCAACTTGCTGCTAAATTTGAAATAAAAGACCTTGGTGCAGCTAAACACATTCTTGGGATGGAAATTAAATGAGATAGAGAGAAAAAAAACTATGGCTTGGCCAAAGTAAGTATGTCAACTTAATTTTACAAAGGTTTGATATGCAGGATTGTAGACCATTTTGTGTTTTTGTTTCAGTTGGAACAAAGTTATCTATGTCATATTGTCCAACATCTCCATCAAAGATGGACGACATGAGAAGAGTTCCTTACCAAAGTGCAATTGGAATTTTAATGTATGTTATGGTTTGTACTAGACTAGACATTGCCCAAGCAGTGGGAGTTCTTTCCAGATGTATGTCTAATCCTAGTAGAGTTCATTGGGATGTAGTTAACATAGTCTTTAGATATTTACAAGGTACCTTAGATTATTCCTTATATTATCATAGTATTATGACTAAATATGTGACTTCCCTTGATAGTCATGGTTATTTGGATTTAGACTGGGAAGGTGATGTTGATAGAAGAAAATCCACCAGTGCTTATGTGTTTACTTTATTTGGTGGAGCAATTAGTTGGATGAGTAAATGATAGGCTATGGTTGCTTTGTCTACTACTGAAGTAGAGTTTATGGTAGCTACTCATGCTTGTAAAGAATCCATTTGGCTTAATAGACTTTGTTTAGATATTGGAATAAAACAAGGTGCAATGATAATTTATTGCAATAGTCAGAGTCCGATATGTCTAGCCAAGAACTTGACATTTCATGCCAGAACTAAGCACATTGATGTGCAGTATCATTTTATTAGAGATATGGTCAAAGATGGCAGGGTGAAGCTAGTTAAGGTAGATACCTTGATTAATGTTTTTGATTCTTTAACTAATCCTATGAGCATAAAGAAGTTCAGATGGTTTTTAGAGAAAGTGGGCCTTTCGGCCCCTAGCAATTAAAGAGACGATGTTTACACCCTCACATTGCTCTTGCAAGGACAAGTGGGAGATTTGTTGGGAAAATGTATCTCAACCTTGCAATTATATATTGTTTATTGTTGATAGGATGTATACATATTTATATATATATTTCTTAGTTACATTGATAGGTGTATACAATGGTAGCATGGGGTGGCGTTGATGAGAAAAATGTGAGTGTGTTAAATTTTTTAGGAAAAATCCTAAAATGGCTGACATACATTAAATAAATGATATATTATAAATATAGATTTTTCGTTATTAGGTTTTAGATCTAATGGCATATATTTTGTTGACCTTTCTTGCCCTAGAATGTAACCCTATTTTATGATGGTGTTGTATTATGGTTGCAGTAAAGAGACAATGATGTATTCTGAGAGTCTGATAGCGGTCATGTTGTCTCTTGGTCTCTAAGTGGTGGTAATAATGTGAGAAGCTTTCTTTGCAAGTATATTGTAAACTTTGTGATTTACTGAATAATATATTGGGCGACTTTTGGAATGTGGGGTTTCTCTCCCAAAAGGGTTTTCCCCATGTAAATCACTGTGTCATGGTATGCATGATATTTATGTTTATTTTTGTTTAAGTTTCTATAACTGTTAAAGATCTATAAATTTTTGTATTATTCTCCTCTCAAGATTAGTCTAGGAAGTTGTTTTGCTACCTTAGCTTCCTTACAACAAGAAGGGTCCATATTGCCACATCAAGAGTGCTAAACCCAAATGACCAATACTACACCAAACATCAACATGTATTTTGGGTCAAACATGAACACCAACCAACCTTCGTCACAACATATCACTCCAAACACAAAATTTACACCCCCATTCCAACACACTAATCAACCTCCATCACAACAACATGTCACTCCAAACACCAAATTCATAACACAACATCAAACCAATACCAAAACCAATACCATGTTCACACCTAACTACCAACAAGGCAATCAAAACCCTTTACAAAAAAAACATTGATCCAAATGCAACACTTACATCCCACTTTCAAAATAAAAACCCATCATACAACCATCCCAACACACTCAACACCAACACCAAAGCTCTCATGCAAAGTCAAAAAAAATACCATCATTAACCATGGAAACTTTAGTGCAACAAATGCAAAAAATGCAATGAAAAATGCCAAACATGCAATTGGGTACAACAAAAAAGACATACTCAATGGAGGAATTATGTCCTTAGCCTTTTGATAGGAGCATATATAGGCCACCTTTCCCACCACACTTTAATGTTTGAAGTTTTAATTGTATAAGGGGAAAGGAGATCCAATAGAAAACATACAATAATTTAACACTAAATGTATGGAAATTTCCTATGAGCCTACATACTTGATGAGATTATATCCATGTAGCCTTTTAGGGAAAACTCTAGATTGGTTCATGCACCTTCCTCCTAGGATACAAACATGGAATGAACTAGTTGACAAGTTTATTGCACAAATTTCCTATAATATTGAAAGTGACATGACCCTAGCAAAATTGTGCACAACCAAAAATAGTCACTTACATCATTTTATCAAAGGTGGCAAAGCATGTCTAGAAAATGTCCTTGCCACATACTAGAAAAATAGTTAGTCCTTATTTTCATAGAAAACCTCAATGTAGAATTTATGATTCAACTTCAAATCTAGTGTTGTACCGTATTTGAGGATGTCATTGAGAAAGGCATCTTTATCAAGAAATCCCTTGTGGCAAAAGGATTAGTCAAAATCTTCAAGGAAAAAACAAAGTGCTCCTAATGAAAAAGGAAAATTTTGGTCGAGAAATGAGAATGTCACCAATTATGGGGTAGTTGATGCCAAAGTGATTAACCAAGTTCACCCCACCATTCATCTTAAGGGTCCTTCTACACAAAATAATCCAATGTATCAAGTCAAGATCAAACAAAGAACACAATCCAAAATAATCAACAATGTAGATGTCCCCCACGAGCTAAAAAAACACATACACCCTTAGGGGAACCCATTGAGCTAGTTTTAAAGAAACTCTTACAATCCAATTCCATTAAACTACTAGAAATTAAACCATAAAAACCAACACTAGTCAAACCAAATTGGTGGAATGACAATGAATATTGTGAGTACCATCATGGCAAAGAACATAAGACATCATCATGTTGGACACTTAAGAACCTTATCCAATACCTCATTGAACAAGGGGAAATATCAGCCGACAATTCACAAGGAAAAAAAATGCTAACCATAGCATATTCAAGAATCCCTTACAAGACCATGGAAAATGAAAACCATCTAGTCCAGGGAACATTACGAATAACAATTCCAATTACACCAATGTCTCATATGACTATTCTGTTGTTAGGATTCAGGAAGATTGGAGCAATAAACATTAACAATTATATGTAGATTAAATAACCCAGAAATAACAATAAATATTAACACAAAAAGAGATCAATACAAAATTTTAAGGTGGTTCACCCAATATGGACTACATCCACAAAAACTCAGCCATCTAATGATTTTATTATCCAATGCAAAATAGATTGCAACCTCATGAATACTATACCCTAACTTACATCCCAATTGCTTATGACAAGCTTTTTGGAAGCTTCTAGAATTAGGGTTTTACAAAGTCCTTTTTCATTTTTCGGTTAAGAAACATTAACTACCAACCCCTTGACATGCAAAAAGGGAAAAAATAAATTTGGGGGTTGTGCCCTTGAACTCCTACTTGGGGCCCGACTCCACACCAAACCACAGAAAGGATACATAAAGAGTGTATAGTATTTGCATGATCAGTTGACACATACGAACAATATCCCTCTTGGAGACTGATCAGGCTCCACACTAAACAATCTCCCAATTGGAGACTGATCCTAGACAACACCACTACACTTGTAGCTCCCACTGGATTACAAGACTGGTTGGTTTCTTATGTCCACCATTATCAGTCTTGAAGGCCAATAAAAATTGATGAGGAAATCAGTTTCTCCTATGTAACTGCCTTTGTGAACATGATCTGCAAGATTCTCACTTATGTGAATTTTCTCCAGCTTCAATCACCCATCCTCCAAAACTGACCGGATGAAGTGGTATTTGAATTGTATGTGCTTAGTTTTTTAATACAGAGCTGAATTCTTAGGAAGATGAATGGAACTCTAGCTAACAAAGGGATATCTTCTTTTCATTGTCCCAGTTCCTCTAGAAAATATTGTAACCAAATCATCTCCTTGCTAGCTTCTATAGCAACAACATACTCAACTTCAGTGGTTGAAAGCACAACAACCTTTTGCATCCTTGAAATCCAATTGACTACAGTAACTCCTACTATAGACATAGAAAATGTAATGATCAACATTGCACATCCGATTCCAACCACTAACACCATTTCATCCTAAATCATCCCTCGCTCTAACCATTTAATTAAATACCTTTATTTGATTAAATTCATCAATGTTCCTCTCTTAATTAAAGAAGTCATTTATCTAATAAAGTCATCCTTTCTTGCTAATTAAATCAATCAATCTTATCTAATTATCCCTATTTAATTAAATAATCAATTTTATTTGATTAAATCTCTAAATTCCATCCATTAAATTAAATAAATTAAAACCTTATTTAGTTTTAATCTAACTTCATCTCCTTGGTTAAATAAAATACAAATCTTTATTTAATTAATCTTGAAATCATATTCTTCTCATATTTGATTTAAATCAATCCATAAATCTAAATCAATATGTCACATCACTTTGATCTCTCATTAAATTAATTAACCTTGATTAATTTAATCTCCTCTCATGTCCCATCATCTAGCTTTTGCAACTTTCACAAGAAAATAGATTTAATTCATTTATTAAATCTCTATTTTCTCTCAAAAGGAATAATAAAGGAATATTCCTCAAATTTGAATTCAAAATCCAAGTGGAATTTGTCCTTCCAACAAGGCATTTACTCCACCTAAAAGGTCCTTTTTCCTTGAGCCAAGTGGCATTTAACGCACCTTCTTTCCCTCTTACATGTCATTTCAACAATTTCAAATTTCAAATATATGCATTTATTGACACATTCTTCAAAAATTGTACATCCTCCATCCACTCACATGTTGACAAGTGGCACCTTGCCATTTGTTGATTCTTAGTCCCACATTTCTCTCTTTTGGGCATTCTTCCAACTTGACATTCTATAAATAAGAGGTTAATCTCCTCATTTCACCATCCACAACTTGAGTAAACTTACTATACTCAAATTCATAACAACTTTCATCCAATTTCATCCAATCTTAGCTAGGTTATGTGGATTTTTATCTTGGAGCACATTGGAGGTCTTCATCAAGTGGATCACTCTTCATCATCAATCATCTTCATCACATCATTGGAGTTGGGAAAGGGCCAATTTTCACATCAAATTGGCACCAACTCCCTCAAGAGATTAATAGTTTTCTTTGTCTTAGAATAGGATTTAATATCTTAAGCTTTAAGTTTGTTGTGTTCTTCATTTCATTCCTTTTCTTTTGCATTCAAATGGATTTCTTAAGGAATCTCTATTCTAACTTGCATTTGATCTTATTAATGTGTTCATTTGTTGTGTTCTTGCAAGTATAGGATATTGGTTCACGTTTTGGCGCTAAAAGGAGGGAAAACTAGAAGATCAAATCACATTTTTTGAAAAAATTATGTGTTTTTTCATGTCTTTTGTGTCTCTATAGGAAACTTTGCCACTGGAAGCTCAGCGTCACTATTTAGCATTGTTGAGAAATCAATGTCACCATATTGCACCACTGTAAACTTCAACTGTGTCACTCCCTGCTTCCCACCCATAATTCAATTTTTCAAACAAAACTGTTAAATCTTTCCGGCTCGCTAGAATCTTTTCAAAATACAAACTACACCATTGACCAGAATAGCGACACCTTCATACACAATGGTCTGGCTGCAAAGTGACGCTGACTGGTAAGTGGCACTATACATCACCGCTGATGTTTTCAAATTGCGACGCCTTCGTGGATTGCACTATTGGAGGGAAGTAGAAAGTGAAAATTTATTTTTAACATGTGCCTTTTATCAAATTTTGGTTATTTGGTCTATTTTTTTCTCTTTTGACCTCTTTTTTTGTAGAACCTAACTGATTTTTTTGTAGTTTGGATTGATCAAAGGTGAAGAGGAAAAGAAGCATGATAACTTCATTTCATGATACCAAGTGTTTTTAAACACTCTAGTGTTTGTTCAACACTCTTAGAAGATTCAGTATTCATCTTAAGGAAAAAATTTCTATCTTTCGTGCTTAGGACTTACTAATTTCATTTTGGGCTCTAAAAAGAACTTTTTAAATTGTTGTTACAAAAGGAGCTTAAAATGAACTTTAGGACACAAACTCACTAGATTTTGTTTGGGGCTAATAATTGAACAAGGAAAATTCTCACACTTCATTTGGTGCTATAAAAAGGAGTCATTATTGCTTTGTTGGATTAAAAAGAACATATGCTACTTTTTTTTTATGATCGCTTACTCAAACTAACACTATTGAAAAGATGTATGCACTTCTCTCATGCCTCACAACGATCTTGAGAATCAAAAGTATTTTTGGTGGTCTTAGGTTGGGATAAAGTAATTGCCTCCACATTTCAATTGGGTTATTAAAATTGAACAAAGCTTGTGAGTGTGAGTTAGGTATATCGCGTACATTCTCCCTTTGCTTCTAAATGAAGGTCGATCGAACTACAGATGTGCTTGCTCGCTATTGTTTACCTTTAGAGAGGCTTGCCTAAGAGACACACCCAAAAAAACTCAAAGGTAACTCCAACCAGTTTTTTATTTGGGCCAGTATACAAATGGATCAGACTAAATTTTCAAGTCCTCATGGTATGTAGGCCTTAGTCATACAGTGTCTTTCAGAATGGGGTACTACCATAAAAATTATAAGCACCCATAGTAGGATTGATTAAATCCTTTAGTGGCTTGCTGGACGCTCACAAGGTGCCATGTCCTCGATGTCCCATCATTAAGAACTTTGTTTGTAGTAGCCAACCAGTCCATCCAACAAGTTTATCAGAGTGGTGCATTGGAACTTAGATTCCAAGAAGTTACTTGCCATGTTCAATTTTGGTTAAAATATAGAGGTTAAGACTTCATTCTTAACCTACCTTTATATTTTTTCCTTGGTTGCATGTAAAATCATCTCTTCTACTATGAAGGGAATGAGGTAAGCTCACCAAGAAAAACGTACCAATTAATCTAGGATGTTTTATTGCTTGTGAGTCAAAAAACTTTGCTTGTTCAAAAAAATTTGGAAACAAACTATGATAGGTCGAATGTGAGCGTTAGAAAATGAGCAGTAAGTAAAAGAGTGCAAATAAACACCAAAACAACCTACACCTCAAGATTAGCCTAAGTTGGAAACAAAACAAGATAAAAGCAACAAAATGGAACTCTATACCTTGCTTCGAATCGATCCTTTGGTTGGCCCTTCGATCTTTGATGTGTATGCTCCTTGGATGGCACAAGATGCAAGCTAAATGATGTTGTAAGGATGGGTGCAAGTGGATGAAAACATAAAAATGGCTAAGTATAAGTTGAGAAACAAAATTGCAAGAGTTTGGCTAGCAAAATGATCTCTGCAAAATGAGAGAAAAGAGGGGGTATTTATAGGATTTTTGAGAATTCCTAGAAGAAATGGAGGGTCAAGATTGAGCCACCAAATATCAAGATGTAGGGCTAAGGTGAGTTGAGAACTCACAAGCCCTCACATCTTGACATGTGGCATGTGATTTAGCCCTAAAAGGTGAAGTGGATATGAGGTGGAAGGAGAAGTACATGACATGGAGAGGGGTACAAAGTACCTTGGGATTGGACAAGATCTCCTCATAAAGGAGGTCCTTGTCCCCATGTGGGTGAGAGGACATGTGAGGAATTAAAAATTCCTCAAATATTCTCATGGGGAGATGGGAAAGAATAAAGAATAAAGGACATGGGAGAAGTGAAGGAATTAAAAATTCCTTTTGGGTGCCTTGGGGGATTAAATGTGAATTAAAAATTCACATAGGGAAGTGGAGTGCCTTGTCCAAAAGGAGAAAGCCTTTAATAAGGTTGACTCAAGGACATATGCCATAAATAGGATGAGGATTAGGTTAGGCTAATCAAATGATTAAGGTTGTGCAAGTACTCAGTTAGATGGACTAATGACTCATTAGAAGCAAGTGGGAAATTATGGAGGATGTGACTTTAATGATGATTAAGGGTGTGTACATGCTAACCCTAGTTAATTAGAAAAAGATAAAGTAATTAAGATGGATTAGGGACCAACTTGCAAAAGTTGGAGGATGTGACCATGAGAGAGAAAAGATGAATTAAAAATGAATTTTAATTTAAAAGGGGAATATGACTAAATTAAATAAAAGGGTATATTTATTTAATTTAGAGGAGGAAGAGGGGTAAAGTATTAAATGAAATACTTTAGGACCCTTGTGCAGGATGCAGGGTATTAATTAAACAACTGGTTTAATTAATATTGACAGAGGGGATGAGCGACCGGATGAATAAGGAGATGCGTTTGATCATATGAAAGTGATCAAATTGGAATCTACATTTTGCCCCTCTTCGAAATACTATTAGAATAATAGGGTTTCAAAGAAAAACAGAATGCAGATAACTCTGTAGAGGAAGAGACCAGAAAAAGAGATGCTCCAGCATGGGGGAATGCGCGTGAGCTGCCCCGAACGGAGGGAATGCGGAGAGGATGCCCCAGTCAAGCAAAGGTAGGCTTAGAGTGATGGGTTAGGAGGGAATGGTAGGGTATGCCCCCTCGAGAAGGGGGACGGGGGAGGAAAAGGGAGCCCCAGTCAACTTCTCGAAAGTATGGAGTGGTACATGTTGTTGGAAAGAGCATGGAAAAATGAGAAGAATGGTGCTTGAACGGAGTCAATCAGACAAACGGTGTGCAAATGGCGGCCCCGGGAAGAAATAGGTTGGATGAATTAACTGAAGGAATTTTTGGGGTTAAAAAAAAGAAAAAAAAGACCCTAAGGTGAAAAAGGAGGGAAAAAGTGAAAAGGGATAAAAGGTAATTATTGAATTACCTTGGGCTCATTGTGATAGCTGGCAAGTGGAGGAGGAGAGGAAGAAAAGGAGGCGAGTGAGATCAGACACCATGCTGGAGTATGACAGTGACGTCATTCACTGGGCGGATGAGAGACATATAATTTTCACCCACCGTGTTGTAGCCCGCCAGGTTAGCTCAAAACGTAACTTTGTGTTTTTTAGTCATTTACGCCAATATTTTCAAAAAAAAAACATGGGTTTTGTCCGGGGCATCGGGAATAAAAATGGGTAGGAGGCAGTTTTTTAAATTTTTTTGCACCAACCTCAATTTTCGCGCTAGAGGGGGAGAGTGGCAGTGGCCCAAGTGGACCAGGCCGCCGCCGGCGGCGGACGAGTCCACCGCCGTGGGGGCGGGTCCACCGCCGCAGCGTCAGGTCTGCCACCACGGGCGGACAGATCCGCCACCACAGGTGGGTCCGCCGCCATGGGGGTGGACCAGTCCGCCACCACGGGTGGGCCAGCCCACTGCCACCAGGGGAGGGGGTATGGGGGGAGGATGGGTGGAGGAGAGGGCAAGGGGAAGGGGGGACGGTAGAATGGGTGGGGGATGAAGGGGATGGGGGATGGGGGGAGGGATGGGTCGGGGAGAGGGGAGGGGAGAAGGGAATGGGTGGGGGAGAG
>VDFB02374074.1:0-37910 GCA_007258455.2 Sequoia sempervirens | reverse complement strand
TTCTCATTGGTTTTAGAGGATACTTATCCAAGGGGGCCTACTTGGTGAGTAATTTTTCTTCTTAGTTTAGTATTAGTTTAGTATTACCTATTGTTTAGTAATTAGTTAGAAATCTAGCATTGACTGTTCCTACAACCACTAGAATTTCATTCTGTGACTGTTCCTACAGCCAAAGTAAATAGACTAGTGCCTTGTTTGTTGCTCAAATTTTCATTCTTGTTATGCATTTTAGTTTCATGTAGTTGTCGATTGATGATTTGTATTTATGGTATTCCCTTCTAAGCAATTTACTTTTAGCATTGTGTGTTCCTTAGCTATAGAATGAAATGGCTACTTTGAGTTCCCAGTGCACATACTGTGCTGACCCATTTCAAATTCACATCCTTGGGTTGACAAGTTAAATGCACCTTCATGATGATTGGAATAGCTATTTAGGTTAGATGTCCAATCTCTGAATCATGGTTGTAAGGGCTTAGTTATTAAATCATTGTATGAGGCCAACATTTTTGGTGCCATTGCCAGGGATGGTGTCAAACTAGGGATTTTTTTGGATTCATTGATCATTTTCTTGCTATAGTGTTTTTAGAAGTTGTTCTTAGTATATCCTCATTCAGGAAGTAATGACCCCCTTATTCTTAACCAATTCTTTGTGTGAGCTAACTGATAGTGAGTGATACCGCATGTATAGAGGAAGGAGAAGGGATGCTTATGGAAGATTCCTTCCTAACAATCCTAATCCATTCTAGCTAGTTGAATATCAGAACCTACCAAGAGAAGAAGAAGAAGATCCACACCCCTTTGCTGATGCATATCCTGATCTAATTAGCTCTGAAGTCTCCTCTGAAGATCAAAGTCAGCTCAAGAATGCATTTACTTTGGAACTACATCAAGTAAGCATGGGTGATGTAAATAGGAATAGACCTAATCAACCAACTTTTCCTTTCCCCATTGCCCATCAAAATGAAGTTGACAACATCAATAAAATTCTTGCCTCAACACTCCCCAACTTTTATGGATTTTTCACAGAAGATCCTAATACCTTTTTATTTGAGTTTGACATACTATGTAGGAGTTATGATTATACTATTTATGCCCATAGACTTAAGCTATTTCCTACCACTCTGAAAGAGGTTGCATTAAGATGGTTCATGAGCCTAGCAAAGATACTATGGAAACTTGGGAAGACATGAAGACAAAATTCCTTGAGAAATACAAGGAATATTATAGGGGTAGTAACATGAGATGAGGTGACATTTTAGGATGCAACAAAAGGAAGATGAGAACCTAGAATATTGCATTGCAAGGTTTCTATTTTTTGTACAAAAATCTCCACACCATACACTTAATGAAGACTCACAAAAGTTATTTTTCCTAAGAGGAATCAATGATAGCTACACTGATGCCCTAGACCTCATAGGAGGAGGAAATATCTCCCAAGTTCCTTGGGTGGATATCAAGAAAATATGCCAGAACTACTCTAGGGAAGCTTCAAAGAAGGGGAGAGATTACCAATCTTCAATGGGTAAGTCAACTACTAGAGGAGTTTGAAGAATGAAGATTACTCATTTGTTGGAAAACTTCAAGCAAGAAATTATAAATAATCTAGCTAGTCAGCTAGATACACTTCAGGCCAAGAAGAAACAAGAGGAGGCAAAGACAATGTTGACAGAGTATTGCCCCCACTACAGACAAAACAAGAAGGAATGTAGATGCAAGATGGTAGCTAATCTTGAAAGAAAGAAGATTCCACCTAAGTTCAAGCCAATCCAGATTGAAGAAGACCAAGTCTACTATGCTGCACAAAGGAAGCCTTAGGCTCCAAGACAAGGTATGCCACCAGATCCACTATCCTATGTTGGACCATATTTTAATTCCTATTCATTTGGTAACCAATGGTAGCCCCCTTAACCACCCAGTTAGGAGGATATCCACCGCAGCCCTAGAGTAACCCTCCAAATGCTTGGCCCAGTCATCAGAGTTCTCCACCCTAGTGGTAGCAAGCTTAGAGGAATTGGTAGGAATTTCAAGGGCATTGGAAGCCACCTCCAGGAAATTGGTAGCAAAAAAATCAATCGAGAGGAGGAAAATAATGGCCTTCCTAGACAACCAGTTACATGCAGCCAGCTTCTCAGCTCCAATAGCCTACTATAATGCCTCCATATGCTAATCCAAGCTCAAATGTACCTAAAACTACTCAGATACCAGCTCATCCCACACCCAATCCAAATAACAAACCACAGTAGCAGCCTGCATACTCTACTAATTCAAATCAATTCCTTGCATATGAGTGTAAGTGACATCCACTTGCATTTAGGAACTACTCTACCAGCCCCTTCCAAGCCCATTATAATTGAACTTCTTGTGGAAGAGGAAGAGGAAATTCTGAATGATCCCATTCAACCAAGTGTACCTAAAAGTCATGAACCAGTCCAAGTCAAGTAGACTGAACAAGAACCACCATTTCCTCAGAGATTAGAAGTTTCCAAGAAGAAGGAAGAAAATGAGGATACAACTTTTGATATCCTAGATCAGCTGAAGCATATATGTGTCCAAATACCCGTATTTCAGGCCATAAAGGATGTTCCAATCTACAACAAGACAATTAAGTAAGCATGCCTCAAGAAGCCAGGTAGGAAAAAAAAAGGACCCAACTATAGTTCATGTGGTGGGACAACTAGCTGACATCATGCTAGGAAAAGTGACTATCGGGTATGTGCAGGATCATCATGGAAAAAATAGGCCCTTAAGTGGTGAAAAATTGAGAAAAATCAGAGTTAAAAAACTTGACGTAAAAATTTGAATAAGTTATCTATATTATTTCAAAAATATGTAAGAATAGAATCTGTAGAAAATTGAATGTAGTTTCTAAACTACTAGGTTTATTTAAAAAATAAAAATTATTTGGTGAAAATTTGAAATTTCAATGTAGTAGTACTTAAATTTTAGAGAAAAAATAAGAAATAGGTGTCTGTCTGACCACCCTAGCCACAATAAAATGATAATATTTTTTTATAATATTTTAGATATAAGTAGAGGACACATGTAAAAATGTGATGCATATTTTTTTGTAAATTTTTTCCAAGTAAATAATTAAATATGAATTTTTTATTACAACTTTTAAAAAATATAAAAACGCATATGTCTGACCACATTAACTTGGTCAAAACTTTGTGAAATTCAATTTTTTTTTAATCCTATAGTATATGAAGCATAGAATGTGATACATGTTTTAGATTCAAAAAATGTGATACTGTTTGAAAGCTATAGATATTTTTCAATCAGCCTATCAATTAGGACTTTAGTCGTAATTCAAATAGAAAATGAATAATAATTATTTATTAAATTCAAAGTAAAGCATAATTTATATTTGTGGAAAGCTGAGAATATCATTTAAAAACCCTTTTCATTTCATCAATTTTGGGTAAAAAAAGTCATCAGCCAAATACCCTACACATACCCATCATATCACCACTTTTTGGCTCATCATGATCCTGCACATATCCTATTCCCAGGTATAATGACCCAGGTAGTCTTGTGGTAGCAATTGTTATAAATGAGGTCCATGTAAAGAATTCTTTGATTGATTTAGGGTCAGCAATAAATGTAATGACCAAAGACATCCTGCAACAACTAAACATTGCAAGCATGAGATCTAATCCTACTATCCTACACCTTGTTGACTACTCTACTGTTAAGCCTGATGGTGTATTGGAGGATCTTGTGGTAGTTTTAGACTCATGGGAATACCTAGTAGACTTTATGATTCTTTCTCCTAAATCTACACTAGGCGGGTATCTCATTATTCTTAGAAGGCCTTGGTTAGCAACTATAGATGCATACATTGGATGTTGGTCAGGTGACATGACCATTTCAAATGGGAGGAGCACTAATTTTTTTTTTTTTATCCCCCTACTTAGCCATCTCATGATGAAGATAATCCCATATGGCCACATGTTGGTGAAGAGGCCGATGAAGTTAATTTTGTGGTGTAGCTTATGATGCTAGGCATAAGCTCTTTCATGCAGCTCCAAGATGAGGATGAAGTATTGGCTAACATCAAATTCAAAACCATTGTGAAGTGGAGGAAGCATCATCTTCTCATTCTGCTACTCCAGTCAAGACACTTCTACCTACTCTTCCTACAAGCATTGTTCCTGCAGACGTTCTTCCTATAGCCACGCTTCCTACAGCCACTATTCCTGCAGTCATACTTCCTACAACAATAGGTATGTCCCATACATTACTACCATATGAACTAAAGGTACCATGTGTTAATGAAGCAGCCATGATAGAGTTAACTACACAAGTATAGGTGTCGGAAGTAAAATATTTGAATGCTAATAGTAAATTAAATGAACAAAATTGTTATTGGCAAACCTATTAAGGACCCATCAGCATGCATTTGCATGGGATTATCATGATATGAAGGGATTGGAACCTAAACTTTGTACACATAGAATTTACATCAAAAATGATTGCACCCCAGTAAGACAACCACAAAGAAGAATTAACCCTACACTAAGAGAAATTGTGAAAGGAGAACTGCAAAAATTACAAGATGTAGGATTTATCTACCCCATTTCAGATAGTTAGTGGGTGTCTCCATTAGTGATTATGCCCAAGAAAGGATGGAAATGGCAATTTTGTGTTGATTATAGGGAGCTTAATGCTACCACTAAGAAGGACCACTATCCCTTACCCTTCATTGATCATGTTTTGGACACACTTGCAAGAAAGTAATACTTTTATTTTCTAGATGGATTCAGTGGCTACAACCAGATCCAAATTGCACCTGAGGACTAGGAGAAGACCACATTTACCTGTCCATGGGGGACCTATGCCTATTCGGTGCTCCTATTTGGCTTATGCAATGCACCTAAAAAATTTTAGAGGGCAGTCATTAGCATACTCTCAGACATTTCTCATAATTGCATGAAAATTTATATGGATGACTTTACCACTTATGGTGTTGATTTTAATCAAGCATTGAAAAATCTTAGGAGAGTCCTATAGAGATGTGAAGACAAATTTTTTTCCTTAAATGGTGAAAAGTGTTTCATGATGCTATAGGAAGGTGTAGTTTTTGGCCACTACATCTCCCACAAGGGAATTCAAGTAGATCCTGCAAAGATTGAGGTAATCACAAATCTGTCCACACGTGCAAAATAGAAGAATGTTAGGAGTTTCTTGGGTCATGTAGGATATTATAGGCATTTCATCAAGGATTTCAACAAGGTAGCAACACCATTGTACACTCTTATCACTAGAGATGTTGAATTTCAGTGGACCGAAGCCTGTGACAAGACATTTTCTAACTTGAAGGCAACTTTGACTCATGCTCTTGTACGCAAAGGGCCTAATTGGGAACTTCCTTTCCACATCCATATTGATGCATCAGATTATGCCATAGGAGCAGTCTTAGTACAAAAAGAAGATGTTGAAAATACCATTTACTTTGTTAGCAAAAATTTACAAGGAGTTGAATTCAATTATACAGTGACAAAAAATGAAATGTTGGCAGTAATCTATGCATGAAAAAATTCATACACTACATAACAGGCTACCAAATATTTATACACATTGATCATGCAGCCATTAGATATCTCATGAATAAACCTTTGATCATAGGTAGATTGGAAAGATGGTTATTGTTGATGCAAGAGTTTGATATAACCATTGTGGATAAGCCAGGATGGCCAGTGTTGTTGCAAATTTTCTTTCAAGACTGACTATATTAGAAGACACTTAGCCCATAGATTACTCTTTTCCTAATGAGCATCTATTATCCCTTAGTATACAAACACCCTAGTATGATGACATAGCCAATTATTTGGTCATAGGTAGAGTTCCTTCTCACTTCTCTCCAAAAGAGAAAAGGGCACACATTGAAAAATCATTTCCTTTCTTTTGGATTGCTAGATGTTTGTTTTATACTGTACCAAACCATGTCATGAGGAAATGTGTGAGAGAGGATGATACATATGACATTTTTCATACATGTCACAATGAACCATGTGTAGGAAACTTTACAGCCAAGAGGAAAACAATGAAGGTTTTGAACACAGGATATTACTGGCCAACATTCCATAAAGATATAGGAAGGTATACCAGAAAATGTGATAGATGTCAAAGAATGGGAAGACCAACTAGATCTAATGAGATGCCACTTTTCCCTTAGGTAATGATCACTCCCTTTGATAAGTGGGGATTAGATTTTGTGGGACCCATTGACCCTCCATAAAATGGTAAGTCTTATATATTGGTATGCACTAATTATGTGACAAAGTGGGTAGAAGTTAAGGCCATGAAACATGTAAGAGATAACGAGGTTGCAAAATTTCTTTATGAGAATATTTTCAAAAGATATGGAGTCCCAAGAGAAATAGTGACTGATCAAGGGGCTCAATTCACATCAACCCTTGTTGCAGCACTAGTTAATGAGTACAACATAAAGCATAGGAAATCTACTCCTTATCAGCCCCAGGCTAATGGCCAAGTTGAGGTGACCAACAAAGAAATTGAATCCATTATGACCAAAATGGTAGCTATTCATAGAAAGGACTGGAAAAAAGATTACCAGAAGCTGTTTAGGCCTATAGGACAACCTGAAAAATAACTACAGGCTTCCCTCCATTTGAGTTGTTGTATGGAAAGACAACTACGATGCCCGTTGAATTTGAATATAAGAATCTACAAACTGTAGTAGATTTGGGGATGAATATTTCTAAGGCACAGAGAGAAAGAATCATGCAGCTAAATGCTTTGGATGAGATAAGAAGAGTAGCCATGTAGCATACAGAAGTAGTGTAGAATCAGAGAATTAAGTGACATGACAAATTTATCAAGGACAAGAAATTCCAACCAGGAGATTGGGCCCTACTCTATGACTCAAGATACCAGGACAATGTAGAAAAATTGCAAACAAGGTGGCTAGGACCATATGAAGTCATTGAGGTATTTCCTAATGGAGTTGTTCAACTTACTACCATTGACCCTGTTAGGTTCAAATTACTTTTCAATGGTCATCACCTCAGATTATATCACAAGAAAGCTTCTAAAGAAGAGTTCCTACAACAATTCACCCAACATTCAACACCCAAGCTTCCTACAACCGAAGGACATGGTCCTAGTGTCCCTCCTTCTAGCTAATTAAGGTACGTACTTTTCATAATAAATACTTTCACTTACGTGGAAGTCCATTTCTTCACCCATCCGCCCATTCACCCATCCATCACCACCTTTCTCTCTCTTCCATCACTTCATTCCACCTCACCTCATTCCACTTCATTTTCATTAATTGCTCAATTTATTCTCTAAAAGGCAAGCAGTACTTTCTCCACAATCTTTGCAACAAATCCTCCACGCATCTAGCTATGTGCACATTAATTTCTATCTTTTAATCATCTTTTAAACACATTCATTTAATCACTGCACATTAGTATAGATGTTCACATAACATGTCATTACTCCCTCTCAAATCACCACTCCCATCTCACATGTACGAACACATTTCCAAATTTAGGTTGGGGGGGAAAGAAAATATGCAACTATATTGCCCATATGTCATTTTATGCTAGGCTACGTTAGAAAATTTAAAATGAGTCAATTTGAAATCTAAGTGAGAGGACGACTTGCATGTGTGAAGTGAAATTAATTGCAGCCACCATTTCTTCCCATCATAATTGTCCTTTATCACTCCTTTTCTTTCCATTATTGACCCTATTGTAATCTTGAGTTGCAAGCAAAAAGGTTAAACAAAAGAAAAGGAAATTCAGTCGATATTGGCACTGAAAATTTAGCAGGTATTATAGGAAAGTGAACTTGATTTTCAGACAAGAATTGCAGGAAAGAAATTGCAGAGCATTTTTTTGATTGCAAACAATGGGAGGTGGGTTAATTTGAAACGAACCCACGGTGTATGATGTTTTATTACAGGATGCACAATGTTTGGCTAAATTTAGAAACTGTGGATGGTTAGATTACTTCCTAAAACTGGATGGCTTTGATGAAAGCATTGCCCTTAAATTCACCCATACATTTTCTGAAGGAAAATCCATAGTAAAAGGATTGGAAGTTGTGGAAACTGAGGAAATAATTGCAGAGGTCATAGGGTTACCAGCTGATGGTGAAAATTACCTTACCTTCAGAGACGCCAGATCAGCTAGGGCCAAATTTATAGAGCTGAACAACCCCCAATTGAGCATAGATATAAAAGTTGCAAAGAGAATGTCTCAGCCCGAGCCATGGAAGTAAATAGTTGTTTATGAACTATCAAATACATTATCTATGAGGGTTGCTAGTCAAATTTTCATTTTGTGCAATTCAATCTTTTGAATCACATGAGGCACAAAAGGAGGATGAATGTGCCTAATGTGCTATATAATTTTCTCTCAATCATGGTGGTCGAGACCCAAAAAGGTAGGGATAATTTTGTTTCCCACCAGTTTTTGATTAAATTGCTAGTTGAAAAGTCTTTGCATGATATATCTAGAATGATATGGGAAGAATTTATAAATGTTAATCAAATTAGACTTGAGAACTTGCAACCTAGGGCTTTACCTCAACCCCGTAGGTCTAGCAGGAGATTGAGCATGATTGAAGCCACTCTTAGTGCTTCAACCTCTGGTGTTGGCTCTAGTGTGAATCCTCCTGTAGCAGAAGAAACCATAGAAATTAGTGCTTCTGGAACAGATCACTTAGAAAAAGAAAGCTCTTCATCAGATTCTGATGATGAAATTCCACTTGAAACCCTTATGAAAACTAGGGAACAAAAGAGAGAAGAAGAAATGAAAAAAGGGAAGGCTAAAACACAGCCTGTAGAAAGAAAGGTGCGAAGTTCTAAGAAGAGGAAAGTTGACACTCTTCATCCTGCAACCAAAGAAAAATGTGAGAGACCTCCTAGGAAATCAAGACCAACTGGACCTGTGATTGGTACGCCTCCATAGGAAATCCCTAAGCCTGGTGAGACATCACATGAGGACTCTAAAGCCCTAATGGGGCAGGAGAATGTTGAAGAAGAAGACATATTTGGGAGATCAGCAAATATAACACTTGTTGATCTTGCTAACATTGTAGAAGAGTTTGAGGGAAATCAGGATTTCCTGCAACAAAGTAGGAAGTCCTGTAGCAAGAAGTATTGCAGCAAAAACTAGAACTAGAGGAGTTCTTGTAGCCACAATAAAAACAAGAATGAGGGCCCCTGCAACAAGAAGTGGAAGAAGAAATAGTACCCCTGCAACCAGAGATAACTGGACAACCTAAGTCCATTTAGATAGTGCTATATGAGGAGCCACCATCGACAAAAAGACTTGTAGGAATTCATAATCCTCTTGATTTTATAGTACATACGACAATTTTGAATTTATGGAAATAAATACAAAGGAGGGAGGAAGAATGGAAAAAGGAAAAACATAAATTGATGAAGGAAGTTCAAAAGAGGGATGAGGAGATTGAAGATAAGGATGTAGAAATTTCCACCCTGAAGCAGAGGGTGGATGATGTGACAACCTTGGCACCGCATATTTTGGAATGTAGGACCCCTCCAAGGGTCTATGCTCTACTCCTGAAAGAGAAATATATCTCTTTTAAGCTGTCAAGGATTGCCTCAGGTTTAAATCCTTCTATTGACACCCCTATTGAATTTTTCAATCCTTATAGGATTGTCTCACCTGAAATGAGAATTTATTGTGTGAGTTTTATTTGCATAATCATGTTGTAACTCAAGACCATGATTGGAATTTGTTGTTGTATGTTGGGGATGTCCAATTAAGGGAATTTATGTCTTGGGTACAAAATGAGATTAGTTGGGGATAACAACATGGGGCTTATAAGTAATTGGAGTCTAACATCCCTCTGCCCATTAGGGCTGAATCAAGCAACCCAAGGGATATTTACAAAGAATGGCACAAAATGCTTCTTAGACCTAGTTATGACAACAAGATTATGCATTGGATTGGGGAAGTATACAGTGGGTATGAAGTAAAGACAACAACAAAGGAGGAAAGTATGAGAAGATGTCTATTTGAAAGATGGAATAGCCTAACTAATGAGCTAAAGCAGGTTGAGCCTCATTCCATCCATAATTATGCTGCAACACTAAAAATGATTGATAGGTGTATTCAGATTGGGAGAACATAGGGGTGATCATGGCTTCCCTTGAATTTCCATCCACCCATGCTCATGTGGCCCATGCCAAATTTCAAATTCTACCAGTATGACATTGCTGTAGAAAAATAGAGATGGAACATATTTGACAGATTAGGAGGATTCTATTAGGATCTTGATTCACACACAATAGCCACTGATGTTGGATAACTATCAGTTGCAAATTTTAGAGCTTTGACCAAGCAGAAGAACAACTCTTCCCCTGCTAGAGGACTAGAAAAATGTTAGGTTGGGGGGAGTGATGAGCCTAGTTTTTGGTCCAATTTTGGGTAGAATCTATAGTTTATTTGTTGGAATTTGTCATGGGCTTTGATGTTAAATGTTGATATTTTCATAATGTTTCCCTCAAACCATAGACATTGGGTTTAAATCCTATCTCTGCAAGTTTTAATGACATTGGCATATTATGTGGATTATCTATATTGATTTTGCATGTGGTTAATGAATGTTCCTTAAGGTGGTTATAGATGTGTAGTTATTATACGTATTGACATTGCCATGTAGATTCAATTTATAGATGCTAAGTTGAGGAAGACAATGCCAGCTGGGCATGCACCATAACATCCAACAAAGGAATTGCTCAAGGTCAAAGGAGGTTGACGAAAGAAGATTCCTCATGAAACCGAATGTAACCATCTTGTAGTGGACCTTAATGATTGAGCATGTGTGGGTGTTACTGATGTGCTAAATCTACATTTGGACCTGCTTGTCTGACCAGATTCCATGCACACGTAAATTCTATCACTCCACTTTCTTTATTTTCCCTAAATGGCATCCTCCTAGTCGTGGAGTTGACTACCTTGTTTAGTTGATAGTATAAATAAAGATCTGATGCTCCTTCCTGAGGAGGTTGCACGATTTGATATTATACTTGCACTCTCAAGTTTTCAATAATATAGATACAATACTCTTTTGTACTCATGATTTACAGTGAATAAGATAAAGTTATGAGTTCAAGCATATGAGTTTTAATTATTTTTAGAGGATACTTATCCAAGAGGGCCCACTTGGTGAGTAATTTGTCTTCTTAGTTTAGTATTAGTTTATTATTACCTATTGTTAAGTAATTAGTTAGAAATCTGGCACTAACTATTCCTGCAGCCACTAGAATTTCATTATGTGATTGTTCCTCCAGCCAAAGAAAATAGAGTAGTGTCATGTTTGTTGCTCATATTTTTATTCTCGTTATGCATTTTATTTTGATGTAGTTGTTGGTTGATGATTGGTATTTATGATATTCCCTTCTAAGAAATTTACTTTTAGCATTGTGTGTTCCTTAGCTGTAGAATGAAATGGCCATTTTGAGTTCTAGTGCACATACTGTGCTGACCCATTTCAAGTTCATGTCCCTGGGTTGACAAGTTAAATGTACCTTCATGATGATTGAAATAGCTATTCAAGTTAGATGGCCAATATTTGAATCATGGTTATAAGGGGTTAGTTATTAAATCATTGTAGGAGGCCAATAGTATTCCTGTTCACACCTGACATACGAAACCTTATTCAAAATGTAGTTCATATATTCCAAACCTCTTGGACCAAAACATAGAAAGGAAAGCATTCTTATGTGGTCAACAAGACACCTAAAACACCCTCCCTACACCCAAAAAAAGTACACATGGCCAAGGTTATATTACAAGAACATCCAACAAGCACAACAGATAAAATATAATGATTATTGCCCCATTCCTTTCTCTCTAAATCTCTTTGTTTTGGACATCATTGAGAGGTCATTGGAATGAGCACAATAAGATAAGCCAAAAAGATAGAGATCAAGTAAATAAACAAGCTAATGTACTTCACACCTCTAGCCAAGACTAAACTACAGTGATGCCTAATGTTGATGTCTATTGTAGGAAGGACGCATCCTAGGACATGATGTTATCAGATGATTTGGGACAAACTAGATGATGAGTTATTAGTACCAAGAGTTGACCAACTTGCTTACTTACTAACTTAGACTTGAGACCATTGACGTTTTTAGTTTTTACTTTTTATTCTACTAGACTTGTTTATCACTGTTTCACCAAAGGTTGAGGGTGATGATTGATTTATTATGAGTGAATGTTTATTGTGGGTGATTGCGAGATGGAATAGATGTATTTTTTTCAAATATTTGGATTTTTTTTTAATTTTTTGAAATGTTTTGAGGTTGTTTTTTGTATTTTATATATGTTTTGCAAATGTTTTTATTTTCAAATTTTCCAATGTTTTGGGGTTTTGAGATTTTGACTAAGAGACTAACCTAAAGACCTATCCTAGGGGCCTAGGGGTTGTTCAATAGATTAGCCTTCCCTAAATTATACACGTAGAGACCATGTAGTTCGATTGACATAGACTCAATTTATTTGATGAGAAATGAACAAATGGATTTATTATGATAGACTCCTAATGGACTGACCTCAGAGACGATGTAGTTCAACTAGACGACTATTTTTTGAATGACCTTTTGATCTATTTTGGACTTTGATATGTTTTGAATGTTTTTGGATTTTCTGATTTTCTAAGTGTTTTTTAATTTTTTGGCTTTTTGATGTTTTTAAATTTTTGGATTTTTGGGAAGACTTCAAGAATATACATGAATTCGATCTAATGAGAACATGCCCTCAATGTGATGCAATAGACTACTTCGATATAGGTAGGAAAAATTGGCCTTAAGAATGGGACGAGTAGTACTAGGAGGGATCATAACATGAACACAGGATCAAGCTATGATGCAAATGCGAAAGGATGCAGATGGATGGATGATATGGAAGCGTGATGGATGAAGGATGTAGAAGGAGCCACATAGATCCTGGTGGATAGAGAGTGCTTTATTTACACAAGGTGCTTGTTTTCTAGGTTTTCACCAAGTACTTGCCCAAAGTGCCATCAAAGTGGTTTTCACTAGAGGATGATTTTTCTCTTTACTGTTTTTAATCCTTTTTCTTTTTTTTTGGATTTTTTATGTTGTTTTAGTTTTTTTTTAATTTTTGGTTTTATACCTTGAAAGATTAAGCATAAAGATTTTTGAGATGGGAGTTATTCATGGGCTCCTGAAGAGGTTCCCCTTCAAGCATTGATAGCTGATATGCCCTTGACTTGTATCTTGTTGTGATGATGAAGGCTCCCAACCAATTGGGCTCAAACTTTCCCTTGCTATTTGGATTTGGAACATTTTTCTGATTCTCCTTCAATACAAGCTCTCCTACTTCAAAGGCCTAGCTCCTGATTTTCTTGTTGTAGCTCCACTTGAGATGATTTTGATAGACTTGCAAATGGTTTAAGGAAGCCATGCACGACTCATCTCGTAGTTCCAGCTCATTTAATCTTAACAACCAATATTCTTCATTTGTGATGAGATTCTGCAATGATATTCTTAGGGATGGGAGCTTATCTCAATGGGGAGTATGGTTTCTAATCCATAGACCAAGGAGAAAGGGGTGGCACTTGTTGGTGTGTGAATGCTTGTTCGGTAGGCCCATAAGGTGGGATTCAGCTATAGGTGTCAGTCACGACCAATGTCATTAACTGTTTTCTTGAGGATTTTTAGGATGGTCTTATTGGTAGCTTCAGCTTGGACATTTCCTTGGGAGTAGTATGGAGTGGAAAATCAATGTTGGATTTTAAACTTTTGGCATAGGTCTCAAAAATCTTGGTTTTTGAAAGGTGTCTCATTATCTCAGATAATGGCTTGAGGGACACTGTAGTGACAAATTAGATAGTTCAGGATGAACTTAGATATATGCTTTCTGGTGATATAGGTCATGGGGATGGCTTCCACCCACTTTGTGAAGTACTTGGTGGTAGTGATGATGAACTTAAGTCCACTGGATGAGGTGGGGGTGATTTTTCCGATGAGATTGAGCCCCCATTGTGAAAAGGGCCAAGGTGTGACAATTGGGTGGAGCTCCTAAGCTGGTGCATGGATGAGATCCTACACATACCCTGCATGGGATATCCAATAGTGACTTGATCATTTCCATAGTATCTGTCGCTCTGTTGTTTCCTCTTGGTAGTTTCTCAAATGTGATATCAATGAAGAAATCTTTGAGGCTTTCCACCAATTTCTTGTATGGAGTCAACTTGTTGTCCTTTGTTTGATACTCATCATTTACCTATTGATTATGAGCTTTGAGTCTCCATAGACTTTAAGTGCCATGATCTACCAATGTACATCAATTCTTAGCCCTATGAAAACATCCTCTTATTCTACAATGTTATTTGTGCACAGGAATGATAGCTTGTATGATTTAGGTATGCAATCCTCTTGTGGAGTGATGAAGAAGATACATGCTCTTGACCCATGTTGTGTGTAGGATCCATCAAAGTACATTTTCCAATGATCTGCCACACTTAGGTTGAAGATTGACTTGTTAGGGAACTCTGATACAAGTGGGTTTTCTTAGTATATTGGTGCCTCCACCAGCTGATCTGTAATTGCTTGTCATTTAATAGCCTTGCGTTCCACATACTTAATGCCATGCTCTATCAGGGTCATCACCCATTTAGCTCTTCACCTTGTGAGAGTTTCTTTAGAAAGCAGGTACTTGAGTGGGTCTATCTTTGCAATGAGCTTTATTTGGTGTGTTAGCATGTAATGTCTAAACTTTTGTGTGGCGAACACAACTGCTAAGAAAAATTTCTCAATGGATGTGTAATTCATTTCATGCCCCACCATAGTTCTACTAATATAATAAATGGCTCTCTCTTTCCCATTTTCATCATGTTGGGCTAGGAGAGCACTGAGAGCTATTGCAGTTATTGATATGTACAAGATCAAGGGTTTGCGTAGAATTGGCGGCATGAGAACTAGTGGTGTGATTAAGTACTCCTTGATCTTGTTGAAGGCCTGATCATGTTTCTCATCCTATTTGTATGCTATCCCCTTGTGGAGTAGATTATAATATGGGATAAGCTTTTCTTCTAGTTGTGCTATGAATTGGTGGATGGACTGGAGTCTTCCTTGTAGGCCTCTTAGCTATTTCAATGTTTTTGGTGCCTCCATTTCAAGGATTTCTTTGAATTTGGCGGGGTCTACCTCGATTCCTCTCATGGATACAATGTACCCTAGGAGCTTGCCCAATTGCACCCCAAAGACACACTTTTTTGGATTTAGTCAAACCTTGTACTTTTCTATCCTGTCAAAGATGGAGTTTAGAGCTAATATGTGATCCTGACATTTCTTTGACTTAGTCAATATATCAGCCACATAATCTTCCAAAATTTTGTGGATCATATCATGAAATATTAGTGTGATGGCCCTTTGATAAGTAGCTCCTACATTCTTTAGCCCAAATGGCTTCATATTCTAGCAATATATCCCCCATGGACAAGTAAAAGCCATTTTTTGTTGGTCATCCTTAGCTTTTATGATCTGGTTATATCCTAAGAACTCATCCATTAATGATAGCATCTCATGTCCTTCCATCATATCCACAATCATGTTAATGTTCAGAAGAGGGAAGTCATCCTTAGGACATGCTTTGTTAAGGTCTCTGAAGTCCATGTAGATGCAGATTCCCCCATGGGGCTTTAAGATAGGTACAAAATTTGAGACCCACTCTAGATAATCAATCGACCGTATGAATCCTGCATCTAGGAGCTTCTATAATTCATCTTGACCAATAATGCAATCTGGGGATGTGTCTTCCTTAGCTTTTGTCTCACTGACTTTTCTTCAGGATATACAGCTAAGTGGTGAACCACAACTTCTAGATCAAGCCCAGGCATGTGAGCATAGGTCCATGCAAATTTTATCTTTCTTTCCTTTTGGGAATGCAACTAGGAGTTTTTTCTCTTCTATCAGAAATGATTCTGAATAGAAGGTGATATGCAACATTTCCTTTGTTCCCAAGTTGACTGGATTGCACTTCTCCAATAAGACCACTGACTTCTCTTGATGAATGACACTAAGAGGAAGATTGAATACTTCATCCTCCAGTGCCTCAGATAGGTTTTCACTGTTGGGTGTATCCTTTATTTTTACTATTTTGGGTTAGATAGTGCCATAGTGTGGTTTTCACTCAAAGACCTAGAGATTATTCTTAGATTTTCACTTTTGTGACTGAAGGATTCAACCCTTTCCCCATAATAGGCATGTGTGTTCAATATGATGTCGAACCTAGCTTTGTTGTCTTTGTATGGTATAATATCTTACAATCCCATGAATTCTGAGAGCACCTCATCATTTTTGAATGTGTCCAAAATTGGTGGTCCTCATTGGTCGTAATCAATGAGTTGGGGATAGACTAAGTTTATCTCATGGGTTTGATTGGTTGACTCAAAATACAAGGTACTAATCATGAGAAGGGAGGAATACTCAAATAGCATAGGTAAGTCAGTTAGGGGATCCTCATCATTACTACTACATAAATCGGTTATGTCAAAGGTAAAGTTATCTATGACTCGACCTGTGGATATTGGTAACTAAAGGGAAAATGCTGATAACTAAGGGTAGTTTTGACCTTTCTAACTGGGGCACCTTTGCCAAATATGGTTACCTTCAGAGGGATACATCTGATGTTGAGATTTCTCATATGCTTATTTGAAATGAGAGGTACTAGAAGACCATTGTCATTTTGTCCAAGTTTCTTGTTTCTGTTATAACCCATACCAAGCATCATTTGTAGTCCTTTACTACTCTCATCCATGGGAAGATCAGGCACAAGCCTTTCATCTTGGTACAACAAGCTTGATATGTATTTTTCATCTACTATTTCCCAACTTAGATCTCCCCAACATCTGAATCAGGAGGGGTTCACCTTGAAGGTTGGGATGAAGTTTCAACTAGTTGGGGTTGCCCATGAGACTTAGGAGATTGAGGTAACTCTCCTATTATGAAAGAACTTTTCTTCATTATAATCCCGACACCCATTGTCTTGGATAATGACCTTGATTTCAGACATATTAGGAATGGTGGGTGTATTTATCTCAAAAGTGGAGGCTAAAGTAGCTAGGTCTACATATGGGGTTGAAGGGCCTTCATCATTCTTTGGGACTTGAGGGATTTTATAGTACTTTGCTTCTAGGTTCCCATAGTAATAAAAGGGCTCAGGGTCACCATGGACTATGACCTCTTGATTTTGATATGGAAATTTGACACATTGATGGAAAGTTGATGTGATAGCTTGCATCCCATGGATCCATGGATGCCCCAAGAGAATATTATAAGGAAAATCAAGGTCAAGGACCTGGCATGTGGTTTCTATGATAGCTGACCCTACTTGAATAGGGAGTTGAATAGTGCCTTGAGACACTCTTTCTTGATCATCATATGCTCTGATTGTGATACCTTCACACTTTTCAATGGAATCCTCAGATAATCCAAGATTCTTTATTAATTTGAGCGAACAGATATTTAGAATCGCACCCCCACCCACCAAGACCCTTTTGAATTTTTTTTTATGAACCAGGACTTCAAGATGGAGTGCTCGATTATGAGACAGTTGGATGGGAAAGTCCTAATTAGAAAATGTGAGGAGATTTGGGGTGGTGATGTGTCTGATCATAGCTTGAAATTGGTGAAAATCAAGATCTCTGGAGATGGTGGATGAGGCCAATGCTTCCTCTAGGATTTCTCTATGTGTGGGCAAGATCTTTAGCAACTCCATGATGGATATCTGAGCAGGTGTTCTTTTCAACTGGTTGAAGACATTGTAGCCATTGGGAATGAATTTTAGATTTGAGGTGGATGCTCTATGTGGCTGTGATGACCCAACAATGGTAACTTTGTCACCACGTGTGGTGACTCCACAATTAGCTTTGGCTCCCTTGATGTTAACAACAATGACCCATTCATCTAGGGATGTGACAACATGATCATACACATGGTTCACATTGGCATACTTGGTCTTTCCATGGTTGTTCCCTTTGTTATGATCTGGCATCGGATTTGTGTATATTTTAAGGTCTTGATTTCTAGCTGGTTGTTCAACATTTATGACCTTATCATCGATGAGGTCTTGGATAAGATTTTTCAGCCTCATGCAATTGGTTGTTGTGTGCCCCTTGATTTTATGAAAGTTACAAAGGTGATTTTCATTGTACCATGGTGGTTTCACTTGGGGCTCTTGATAATTCTCATAAGTGGGAATTTTGATGAGATTCTTGCTTACTAGTTTCTTCATGACCGATTCAATTAGTTCCCCAAGGGTAGCGTATTTTCGCTTGGGGGGATATTTGTTTCATGGGGATGGTCCCCCATGATTATTCAAATTGTTGACTTGATTGTTAGGTGGTTGTTGTGATACCACATTAGCTTGGGTGTTGTTTTGATTGTTGTTTAGCAGTTTTTGGTATGTTTGCATGTTTTGGTTTGGAGCACTAATTATGACCTTGGCATCCACCAACCCATCATTGGTGACGTTCTTGTTCTTTCCCCACGTGCGATGTTTTTTGTTATAGTTGGTGGATGGGTGGTTTTCTTGATGTTCTTGATATGTGGGTGTCCCCCCTTATTCAATGAGGGCTTGTTTGATATTGAGTGCCTTGGGGATCAAATGGTCATACATGGTGATGCATTGCATCTTAAGATGGAATGACAAGGTTATCTCAAGATTGGAAATGCTAGTGAAATTTTTTTGTTCCTTTGGCATGGTCCATTTGCTCCTGTTGGCCTTGGATTTCCATCGTTGTAGGAAGGAAGTGAATGATTCCCCCTTAGCTTATTTAAGAGTAGATAGTTCCTCTAGACTCACATCCATACCTATATTGAATGCATAGTTCTTTATGAATGTGTCCATGATCTCTTTAAAAAATTTGATTCTCAGAGGAAGGTGAGAGAACCATTCCATGGCAGGGCCAGCCAAACTCCAAGGGAATAGCCACATCAGATATGTATCATCATATGTGACCTTTATAAAATGTACCTATAATTCCCTACTGTGATCTTCAGGGTTTCCCATTCCATGATATTTGTCAAATTTAGGGATTTCAAACCCCTTTGGGAATGGTACCATTGCAAGGCTCTTGTCAAATGGATAAGGGCACAAATTGCTTGGTGTTTTCATTATTTTCCCAAATTGGAGATCTAGCACTTGTTGGGAGAGCAATTTGATTTGTGTCATCACATGATTTTGTGGAACTAGAGGTGGAGTGAACGTGTTTTGAGGTTTTTGAATCATTTGAGTGACGAGTGGAGTGTTGGGTATGTTGGTGGGATTTTTTTGCAAGCTTTGTTGTGTGATCAAGGCTTGTTCATATGCCTGCATTTGTTGTTGTGCCAACAATTCTTGTTGTTGGTCTTGTTGCTATTGTGCCAACAATGATTGTTGTTGGTCTTGTTGTTATTGTGTCAATAATACTTGTTGTTGGGCTAGTAATTGGGATGCTTTTTGTTGTGCTTGGTACTATTGTAGGGATTTTTGATATGCTTGTTGTTGGGTAGCTTGGTATTGTGCTTGCACTTGAACTTGTTGAGCTTGATATTGGGCTTGTGCCTAAGCTTGAACTTGTTGGACAACTTGTGCATCTTGTGCGGCTTGAGCCGCTTGAGCTACTTGCGTAGCTTGGGTAGCTTGGGCGGCTTGTTGTTGTTGTAATAAGGCTTGAGCTTGGATGCCTTGATATGTTTGTTGTGCCTATGCTTGTTGAGCAGCTTGTTGTGCAACTTGCATGTTTTTTGCTTGTTGAGCTTGGAACTGTTGAAGTTCCTTTTGAGAGGCTTGTTGAGCTACTTGCAACTTGATGTTGTATTGGTTGGCCCTATTTGGTCTTGGTGGTTTTGGTGGTGGTGGATTTGGAATGGTATTTGTTGTGATGAGGGGTGTTGTTGGATTGATGATAGAGGTTTGTATGGTATATGGTGTGATTGATGTGATAGGTCGTTGGGAGACCACTTTTTGAGGTATCGTAGATGATATGTTGATTTCTTGTGTTGTTTGGATGGTTTCTACCTATTGTTGCGATATCGATGGAATGATTGGAGGATTCGGTGCAATGGTTTGATTTACAATTGGGGGATTTTTTTTATTTTGCTAATTGAGGTTTGGTAAAGGGGGTTTCCCTAAACCAAGGAGTGGTGTGGATGTTAATGGTAGAGGTGGAAATGGTGGGAAGATGGGGGGTATGTTACCTTGGGGAAATGATGAAGATGAGGGGTCAAAGATTCCCCCTTGTCCAAATAATCCACCCTCTCCTTGTGAAGTCATGGGGAGAGAGGCTTATGTGTTGAGAGGATATGCTAGTGTTGTGTAAAAAAAGGATGGATCATTGGGGTCATGAAAGGTGAGTAGAACATATGGGTGTAATGAATTTTGAGGAATGGATTGACCCAAGATAGTGTTTGCATCCAAATCTTGGTTGTTAACAAGGGGATGTGTTTGAAGAGCATGAAGCAATGAGCTTCCCTTGTTGACAATAGGTTGAGTTGGAGCAATGGATGATGTGATTTGTGGGATGGTTTGAGTGATGATTTGAAAGTATGGTGTGAATGAGACCAGTGGCATAATCCCAAGAGCTTTCTCCAAAAGAGTTCTCATGTCATAGTTGGAAGGGAGTTTAGCCTCTTCTTTTGCCAATTCTAGCATGTATTGTGAAGGATTAAGTTTCATCATGGCATTCACAATTTTTTGAGTCTCAGGATTTTGGACCATTTCAATGATTTCATCTTGAGTCATCCCTAGAACATTGTTGGTGATGTCCTCCACTTGGTCACCTTCTTGAGAATCTTGTGGAAGTGGAGGAAGATTGAGCGTGGGATTGCTAGACCCAATGTGATTGATTTTGGGTGCGGTTTGACTCAAGTCACTCAAAGTGGATGTTTCTTTGTTTGTTTCCATGTTCTTCTTGTGTTGAGACCTAGCTTGGACCATAAAATGAGGATCAAATTTCAGGAATGTGGGAGGTGAACCTCTAACTCCTTGGATTGATCTAAGCTTTAGGTACAAAAATGAAATTCTAATAAATTTAAGGATCAAAGGATGATGATGGGATAGTGAAAGATGGATGATTGTGAATGTTTTAACCCTTAAGAAATCTTGAAGGGGATGCTAAACTTTAGGAATTTTGGATTGATGTTTGATTTTATTTTGGATCATGATTTTGATTTGGTTTGATTTTATTTTGATTGGATTTAGTTTGGACAATGAACGCATAAACTCGAAGAGGTTGGATGTTGTCCTAGATTAAACATGTCCACAAGATGATAATTTAACTAAGCATGTAAAGAAGGATTCATCTACACACACCTAGTCAAACAAGATGATTTTGATTTTGATTTCAAAGGATTTTCCCAAAGTTTAGCATGAAGGATTTTTCTCAAGATTTCCAAGAGTTGTTTGTGAGGTGGATTTTGATCTTGGTGTTTTGAGGATGAATGAAGGTGTTTGATTTTGATCCTAAAAGGCTTAGAGAGACCTTTGTTTACTAGACCTAGGTGTTGAAGAACATGCTGATACTTCCTATGTGAGATACTGAAACCTTTGAAAAAGTTTTGGATTTTGGAAATAATAAAATGAATACAAATTGGGATTGTTCCTTGATGCACATTTGTAAAATTTGAAGGTCAATATTTCTCTAAATTCATAAAGCATACACAAACATTTCTTGTGAGCTTTTTGACTAAGACCTTTGGAATTTGGTTTTCAGATTTTGATTTTTTCGGAAATCATTTGGAAGAGCATATGTGTGGGGTCCAATTGTTTCTTATCTTTTCTTAATGAGTTCTTTTTTACCACAAACACTTTCTTGATTAGGTTTTTCAAACTAAATGTCTAATGTCCCAATTTCTTCTCATCCCACAAATTCCATTATGTGGAAATAAAGGAAATTTAGGCAATAGTTCCCTAATGTTGACTTTAGTGGGAGAAAATTGAGATGTAAATTCAAATTCTTAGAAGCCTCTAAGGATAGAATCCCTAGGGCAAGCAATAGCACTTGAATTTTGTCAAAGGTATTTGCTTCCTCTAAAGGGTTTGAAATTTGATGCTCATGGTTAAATGTTTTTTTTTCCAATGTTTTAGATCCAAGCAAAGTGTTTTGATTCCAAGAAAATGCACAACCCTATGGATAGTCAAGAGACAATATTTGTTGAATCCCCACTTGGATAAATCTAGCTGCGCTTATTCTTGGCAAATGATTAAAAGATTGACGACACTAGCTCCCCTCCATGACACACACTTATATGGATTAGCCAAGATTTACTACCCATTAAACTCCCATGGCATACTTCTCATCTCTACCAAGATTCACAAAAATGTGGGGCGGATTCAAAATGATTGTTCTTGCACCAACAAATAGATAAGGATTTGGGCTTCTAAACAAATTGGTTCTTAGGGTGATTGGGGACATGACACCTTGCAAGCATCCAACAAGCCATTAAAGGCTTTGATCAATCCTATTAGGGGCTCTTATACTTTTTAAGGTAGTACCCCATTCTGAAAGACCCTATATGGCTAAGGCCTACATACCATTGGACTTGACAATTTAGTCTTATCATTTTATATACTAGCCCGAGTGAAAAACTAGTTGGAGTCACCTTCAAGTTCTCCTTTCGAATATATCTCTTAGGTAGGCTGCTTTAAGGGTAAAAAAAACAAGAAAACACATTTGTAGTTTGATCAATCTTTTTTTACATGAACAGAGAGAAAACACACACAATATACTCCACTCACACTAGCAAGATTTGTTCAATTTTAAGAATCCAAATTGAAGTGTGGAGGCAATCTTTTATAAAACTTAATATCACCAAAATAATTTTGATTCTCAAGATTTTTGTAAGGCATGAGATAAGTACATACACCTTTTAAATGATATTACTTTGTTTGAAATATTACAAAGCATAAAGTACACGTGTTCATTTTAACTTTCAAAGAAAGCATTGATTATTTTTTAAGCACCAAGATTGAAATGTGAAGTCTGCTTGTTCAATTTTAAAACCCCCAAAAAAACTCTAGTAAGTTCCTAAAGTTCTTTTTAATCCCTTTGATTATTATTTTAAAGCCCAAACAAAAATTATTGAGTCCTAAAAACTTGAAGATGACAAAGTCCTTAGAACTGGGATTATAATTGCTCCCCAAAGTGTTTAAAAACACTTGATACAATAGAATGAAGATTCCATAAGAAGTATTTCTTTCATTTCCTCCTTCCCTTTGAATCACTCCAACCTACAAAAAATAGAGGCCAAACACCAGTTAGAAGTCAAAGGTGATCAAAATGAAAAAAAAACATGTTGAAAAAACTTGAAACCTGCCTTTTACCCCACCCCAACAATGCAATCTGCAAAGGTGGTGCAGTTTGAGAGAGGTTAGCGGCACTCTGGTGAAATGAGTGGTGCTCTATGGAGAAACAAAGATCGTGATTGCTTCGTTGTTTCACGAAGCGGTGTAGTTTGGAGTTTAGAAAAACAAACCTTGAGGAAAATGATAGAAGCAGCATGGTTTGGAGTTTGACAGCGTCACGAAATAGTGCCATTGGATTGACATCGGCGCAGTTTGACCCTGGCAGCGGTACACTTTCCTGTAGACACACAAAAATTAAAAAATAGAAAAATTTTGGTCAAAAACGTGTTAATTTCTTTAGATTCACCCTCCTTTTAGCATCAAAATGTCAATGGTGGATCTAGACCTGCACAAATAGAAACAAAAGAAAATTCAAAAAATAATAGAATTTTGGTCAAAAATGTGTTAATTTCTTCAGTTTGAGAGAGGTCAATGACGCTTTGGTGAAACCAGTGGCACTCTATGGAGAAACAAAGACTGTGATTGCGTCGTTGTTTCACCAAGTGGTGTATTTTGGAGTTTAGAAAATTGAACCTTGAGGAAAATGATAGATTCGGTAGGGTTTGGAGTTTGAAAGTGTTGCTAAATAGCACTGTTGGATTGATAGTGGTGTAGTTTGACCCTGGTAGTGGCACACTTTCCTATAGACACACAAAATTCAAAAAACAACAAAATTTTGGTCAAAAAATGTATTAATTTCTTCATATTCACTCTCCTAGCACCAAAATGTGAATGGTGGATCTAGACCTGCACAAACATAAACAAACAACACAATATTATTCCATTATGTAAATGAAACCATCATTCCCCATAAGATTCATTTGAATGTCAAAAACAAGAAACAAAGTAAATAAACCAAATGAAAGCTATCTAATCTTGCTCAAAACAAACAAACTCTCAATCCCATGGGGGAATTGGTGCTATTTTTATGTGGAAAATAGCCCTTTCCCAATTCTTTGCAAGCTTGAAGATGATCAATGATTCTCCATGAAATTTTTTTCCATAACCTAGCTATGAAATTGATGAAAGACTATGAAAATGGATGACAATGGCTGAAGTTGCTCAAAACATGAAGATAATGATGTTGCATAAAGTTGTGGATCCAAAATTAGTAAAAGAGCCTTCTATTTATAGAAGAGAATGGTGGAGGAATAAGTAAAAGGGATGAATGTGGGAGGAAACATTAACCAATAGCATAATGCCACTTGTCAACATGTGAGTGGACAGAGGTGGAGCACATTTTGATGAATGTGCACATTAATGTCATTAGGTGGATATTTGAAATTGGAGAAGTGACATGTTTGAGGGAGAAGAAAGGAGAGTTGATGTCACTTGGTTCAAGAAAAAGGACATGTAAGAAGCCTTTAATGCCTTGTTGGATGGACAAGTCCTTTGGGAGGGACTTTTCAAATTTGAGGAATATTCCAACTTTGATGCCCTTTTGAATGAAAATAGAAAAAAATATAAATCAATTTAATTAATTTAGTTGCACAAGTTGCAAAATCTAGAGGATTTGATGGATTAGAGTTAGGATTAATCATGATTTGTTTAATTTAGATGAAGATTGGCTGATTTGATACTTTGATTTAGATTTTAGGATTTAAATAAACCAAAATGAGGTGAATGATGAATATTGATTTAATTAAATAAAGTTTGATTTATTTAATAAAAGAGGATGGTGTTAGACTTAAACCAAATAAAGATTTAATTTATTTAATTTAAAGGAGATGATTTTAGAACTTAATTAAATAAAATGAATTTTTTAATTAAAAGGGGACATTAGGATTAATTAAACAAAATAATTTATTTAATTAATAGAAGGTAATGACTTAATCATATAAAATTTATTTATTTAATTAAGAAATGAAATATTATGAATTTAATCAAATAAAGATTATTTAATTAAATGGTTAGTAAAGAAGTGATTTAGGAAGAACTGATGTTAGTAAACTAGGATCAAGTGCACAAGATCAATCAGTATATTTTATGTGTCTACACTTTTATGTAGTTTAATTTATATCTTGATGGTTACTATAGGCGGTTGTCACTCCAGATCATGGACGTGGTAATGTTGTAAATGTGCATGATGACTATATGTATGTAGTAAGTGATTATATTTTGTTATATGTCATTCCACAATTCAATTTCTATGTATTAACATCTTTACCTTTTATTGTATCAATTGAAGGTCCAGAGTGACGAGAGGACGACTAGTGAGCATGTTCAAAAGATAAGAGAACTAACAGGCACTCCATCTAGCCAAATTTTGAAGGTAGCACGAGATATTTTTCCTTCTCCTAGAGGGAAATGACTATGTATTAGGGTCATTTGTTGTATGTCTATGTGACATTTTGGAACATATGTTTTGTACTATTGATATACATGACCTTTTATGTCCGTATGGCTCTTTTGTACTATGCATGTATGGTTTTTTTGGATATATTGTATATATTTTTATCAATATATATTATTGTATAGCCTTACAACATTTTGATTAAAGAAAATCTTATTTTGCTACTACCATTCTTGAATGATGTTATCATGCATATTATATAAATTGTATGCTTGAATGTTGTAGGAATAGATTTTCTTTACATATAATGCTTAATTAATTATTGTTGATTGCTTAATAAGCTCCATTCCTAGTGGTTTGTATCCTTTACAATGCTTCAATTACTTGTGCTTCATTTATTCACATATATGCTTCACTTATTCACATGTATAATTAACACATATTACATGTATCCATGTGTATGCTTCATGCTTCCAATGTATGATTCATGTGTTCATGTGTATTCTTCATGATTCATGTGTATACTTTATGTATTTGCGTGTATGCTCCATGATTCTTAAGTTATATTGTTTTCTAGTGGCAAGGACTTTAACACAAAAAAAATTCAAATGAATTGTAAGAGCTCCTTTCCATAAAAAAATATCATAGAAAAATGTTTTTTTTTTATTCATGGCTGAGGCTGGCATCCAACAACTAATGGTTTTTATTCTAAAGCTTAGCAATCATTGCATTTGCATCTATAGAACAAGTGGACGTTTCAAACCTCATGAGAATATATATACCTCTATGAACTTGTATGAACATGCATCAAAACACATGATAGTTATTAATCCAACCAACAAAATTTATTTGCATCTGCTAATATCACAACAATTGACATCTCATTAAATGAAATAAATGCATGTATGTTAGTTTTAATGATATTATGAAGATATTAGATGTGTATGAACAACAATGTAAGTTTGATTTTTGGATGCATCACCCATGTGAAATTATCACATTTCTCCCATATTCATCATTTAAATAAGTTAAAATATTCCTTCCATTTTCTATGCGTGAAATAACATGACAAATAATTGAGAAACATGGTCCTATAACTATTGCCAAATCATGTTTTATAACTATAGAGCATGAAAAATCATATGTCATGGATATTGTATATCCAGATCCAATGTTTCACTAGTAGGCTAAGTTTTGCATCTCAACAAAGGTGCACTATTTGATGAAAACAACTATAGTTTGGACTTTTAAGAGATTCGGCTAGTTGAATGTAGCTCAGAGTGATTCGATCTATTTGGGTGTGAAAGATGACTGTTCCTAGCATAAATGTACCCACCCGAATGCATCAAAAAAGTATGTTTGGTCACATGAGTTGCAGAATGAAAGTTGCACCACTTTGTAACTTTGCACTACTTGTATTTGACAACTTTTTTCCCAAGTGAAAAGTTTCCACCATGGAAAAAAAATTAAGATAGAAAAAAATGAGAGAGGTTATTGTAGAGGGGTCCAACACAATCCCATAGACTTAGATGATAATTTTCTAAGCATCATGATATCTGAGTAACAACAAGCTAAAGATTGTAGTCATTTTACACTTTGGACTCGTAAGTAATTCTACTGGTTGAATGTAGCTTGGAGTGATTCGGTGTGTTTTTGTGTGAAAAAGGACCATTCCTAGCATAAACGTATCCACTCAGATGTGTTGAAACATTTCATATGGTCACATGAGTTGCAAAATGAAAGTTGAACCACTTTGCAACTTCACACTACTTGCATTTGACAACTTTTTTCCCAAGTGAAAATTTGACACCACAAAAAAACACCTCTAAGATAGAAAAAAAAGAAAGGTTATTGTAGAGGGGCCCAATGCGATCCCATAAGATCAGATAAGAAGTTTCTAAGAATCATGGTATCTGAGTAACAACATGTTGAAGATTGCAGTTATTTTGCACTTTGGACGTTTAAGGGATTTTCTTAGTTGAATGTAGCTCAGAGTGATTCAGCGTATTTGGATGTGAAAGAGAACCATTCCTAGTATAAACATACCCACCTAGATGCATTGTAATAATTTATTTGGTCACATGAGTTGCAAAATGAAAGGTGCACTACTTTGCAACTTTGCGCTACTTGCATTTGATAACTTTTTCCCCAAGCAAAAATTTTCCATCACTAGAAAATTCCTCCAAGATAGTGAAAATTGAGAGAGATTATTGTAGAGGGTCCCCACACAATCCCATAGACTTAGATGAGAAGTTTCTAAGCGTCATGGTATCTGAGTAACATGTTGAAGTTTGTAGTCATTTTGCACTTTGAACTCTTAAAGGATTATATTAGTTGAATGCAGCTCAGATCAATTCAATGTGTTTGAGTGCAAAAAAATACCATTCCTAGCATAAACGTACCCACCCAGATGAATAGGAATAGTTCATTTGGTTGCACGAGTTGTAGAACGAAAATTACACCATTTTACAACTTTCAACTACTTGCATTTAACAACTTTTCTCCCAAGTGAAAATTTGCTACCATGAGAAAATTCCTCTTAAGATAGTAAAAATGAGAGAGGTTATTGTAGAGGGGCCTAATGTGATACCATAGGCTTAGATGATAAATTTCTAAGAATCACGATATCTGAGTAATAACATGTTGAAGTTTGCAGCCATTTTGCATTTTGGACTTTTAAGGGATTTTGTCAATTGAATGTAGCTCAGAGTGATTCAGCATGTTTGGATGTGAAAGAGGACCATGCATAGTGTAAACATACCCACTTAGATGTTTTGGAATACTTCATTTGGTCACACGAGTTGTAGAATGAAATTTGAACCACTTTGTAACTTTCAACTACTTATATTTGACAATTTTTTCTCCCGATGAAATTTTTTTGCCACCACAGGAAAATTCCTTCGAGATAGTAAAAACCAAGAGAGGTTATTGTAGGGGGGTCCAACATAGTCCCATAGGATCAGATGAGGAATTTTTAAGCATCATGATATCCAAGTAAAAGCATGCTAAAGTTTTCAACCATTTTGCACTTTAGACTCTTAAGGGATTCTGTTGGTTGAATGTAGCTCAAAGTGATTCAATGTGTTTGGGTGAAAAATATGACCATACCTAGCATATATGTACCCACTCAAATGCGTTGGAATATTTTTTTTGGTCACACGAGTTGCAGAACAAAATTTGCACCACTTTACAACTTTTAATTACTTGCATTTGACTTTTTTCCCAAGTGAAAATTTGCGACCATGGAAAAACACCTCAAAAAAGTGAAAACTGAGAGAGGTTATTGTAGAGGGTCCTAATGTGATTCCATGGACTCAGGAAAAAAAATTAAGCATCACGGTGTCCGAGAAACACCTCATCAAGCATTGCAGCCATTTTTCACTTTGGACTCTTAAAGGATTTTGTTGGTTGAATGTAGCTCAAAGTGATTCAGTATATATGGGTGAAAAAAATACCATGCCTAGCATAAATGTACCCACCTAGACATATTTTAATATTTTTTTTGGTCACACGAGTTGTAGAATGAAAGTTGCACACTTTTGCAACTTTCAAGTTCTTGCATTTGACAAATTTTTCCCCAAGTGAAAATTTGCCACCACGGGAAAAAACCTCCAAGATAGTGAAAATCAAGAGAGGTTATTATAGAGGGGCCTAATGCAATACCATAGGATTAGACGAAAATTTTCTAAGTGTCACGGTCTCCGAGTAACATGTTGACATTTGTAGTCATTTTGCACTTTGAACTCTTAAAGGATTCTGTCGGTTGAATGTAGGAGAAATTCAAAATGTTTGGGTGTGAAAGAGGACCATATCTAGCATAAAAATACCCAACTACACATTGAAAAAGTTCATTTGGTCACAAGAGTTGCAGAACCAAAGTTGCACCACTTTACAACTTTCAACTAATTGCATTTCACAACTTTTTCCCCAAGTGAAAATTTTCCACCATGAGAAAATGTCTCTAAGATAGAAAAGATAGAGATTTTATTGTAGAGAGGCCCAATGTGATCCCATAGGCTTAGAAGGAAAATTTCTAAGTGTCGCGGTATTCAAGTAACAACCCATCGAGGATTGCAACCATTTTGCACTTTAGACTCTTAAGAGATTTTGTCGATTGAATGTAGCTCAAAGCAATTCAGTATGTTTGGGTGCGAAAGAGGACCATGCCTAGCATAAACATACCATTCAGACACATTGGAATGATTTTTTTGGTCACACGAGTTGCAGAATGAAAGTTGCACCACTTTATAACTTTCAACTAATTCAATTTGACAACTTTTTCCACAAGTGAAAATTCACCACCATGGAAAAATTCCTTCGAAATAGTGAAAATTGAGAGAGGTTATTGTAGAGGGGCCTAACATAATCTCATAGGCTTAGATGATAAGTTTCTAAGCATCATGGTATCCAAGAAACAACATGCTAAAGTTTGCAGTTATTTTGCACTTTGGACTCTTTAGGGATTCTACCGGTTGAATGTAGCTCAGAGTGATTCGGCGTGTTTGGGTACAAAAGAGGACCATGCTTAGCATAAATTTACCCACCAAGATGCATTCAAATAGTTCGTTTGGTCACATGAGTTGCAGAACGAAATTTGCACCACTTTGTAACTTTCAACTGCTTGCATTTGACAACTTTTTCTCCAAGAAAAAATTCACCACCACGGGAAAATTCCTTTGAGATAGAAAAAATAAAGAGAGGTTATTGTAGAGGGCCCAACACGATCCCATAGGCTTAGACTTGAAGTTTCTAAGAATCACGGTATGCAAGTAACAATATCCTGAAGTTTACAGTCATTTTGCACTTTGGACTCTTATGAGATTCTGCCAGTTGAATGTAGCTCAGAGTGATTTATCCTTTTTGGGTGTAAAAGAGGACCATGCCTAGTGTAAATGTATCCACCTAGATGCATTGAAATAGTTTTTTTGGTCACACGAGTTGTAGAATAAAAGATGCACCACTTTGCAACTTTCAACGACTTGCATTTGACAACTTTTTTTCCAAGCAAAAATTTACTACAATGGGAAAACGCCTCTAAGATAATGAAAAATGAAATATTTTATTGTAGAGGGGCCCAACATGATCCCATAGGTTCAAACGAGAAGTTTCTAAGCATCACGATATCCGAGTAACAACATGCTGAAGTTTGTAGCCATTTTGCACTTTAGACTTTTAAAGTATTATGTCTGTTGAACGTAGCTCAGAGTGATTTAACGTGTTTGGGTATGAAAGAGGACCATTCCTAACATATACGTACCCACCTAAACGTGTTGGAAAAGTTTATTTGGTCACACAAGTTGCAGAATGAAAGTTGCACCACTTTGCAACTTTCAACTACTTGCATTTGACAACTTTTTCCCCAAACGAAAACTTCACCACCATAAGAAAATTCCTCTAAGATAGTGAAAATTGATAGATATTATTGTAGAGGGGCCCAACATGATCCCATAGGCTTGGACGAGAAGTTTCTAAGCATCACAACATCTAAGTAACATCATGTTGAAGTTTGCAGTCATTTTGCACTTTGGACTCTTAAGGGATTCTGTTGGTTGAATGTCGTTCAGAAGGATTCAACATGTTTGGGTGCAAAATAGGACCATGCCTTGCATAAACGTACCCACCTAAATATTTTGGAATAGTTTGTTTGGTCACATGAGTTGCAGAACAAAAGTTGTACCACTTTCAACTACTTGCAATTTCAGACATGGACTCACATAAAAATCATTAAAAGACTAATAAATGAATAATGTTAGACATACATCTTCTGACCAAATCTATTATCACCTTCACGCATGCTATAAGTAGATTGATTGAAGGTCCTAAAATGGTGATGTGGCCCATCTTTCTCTACTTTCTCATCTCTCGATGATCCTACCTATAAATTTCAAATATATATAAACATAATTTACATAAAACATGTAGCATATAAGAATCTAAGAAATCTACAAAATGGAAAAAAAAGAGAAGATTGAAAACCATAAAATGCACCAGCAATCGATGTTGTTCTTTTCTTAAGTTGAAAATCTCTAATGAATCCTTTCCCTTTTTTCTCCTTCACTAGTCTTGCATATCTCTTCACTAAAGTAAACATATAATTAATAAGTAGGTTAAAAGAAAGTCACAAATTCATCAATGATAGTCCTAAATGCATACATGACATAAAACACCAATAGATAATATGGACTTAAAGGTGGTTAATAGAGAGTAGCATATAATTATCATTTTGCAAATTAACAATAATGCAATTTTGCAAACCCTTCTACAATCAAACTTAAACGCTTGACAGAAAGCAATGATCAATAACATGACTTTACAAATTCAATGTGCATACTTACAAATCAATCTAAGGAACCATCCAGGTTTGCTATACTCTTTATTGTGTCAAGTATTTTCTTGTGGTTAGACTCACGCACTTTCCACAAGTTCTTGTTCATAGGTCTTCCCTTATATTTGATCAAATGAACGTTGGTTGTGACGAGAAGGTTCAAGTAGTGAAGAATCTTCCAATGTGTGTTGAAGTCCTCAAACCACCAAACTACAACATTCTTAACTGGGTACCTTCTGAGCCATGTTCTAGTAATAACCACCAAACCTATAGGATATTCTATGTTTTCTCCATTTATAACTAGGGCCTCCAATTTCTTTTTGGCCTCGATACAATGACACAGGTAATAATCTATACCCTCTTCATTGTCTTCATCTGCAATCACCGCATAAACGTGCCCTACATTGATATATTTGAATCTTGTTAGATGTATTTAATGAACATCAAAATATAACCTAAAAATAAGATATATTACCTAGTTATAGTAGGTTTGATACATGATCAAAGTCAACAGATGATTGCATCTCCATGATTTGTAGAGTCGTTGGGAGTTGATAAGTGTCAAGTGGGGTTAGACTTCTTACAGACCATTCATCAACCCACTTTGTTGACTCACAGTCATTCCATGCTTGAAGTGTACATGCAGAAAAAAAAGCATTCTATCTTCTGCATATAGATAGTCCATGTACCTGCATTAGAGCTTCTAAAAGAGTGTAGCTCACTTGATCCTGTTAGTGTACAAGAATCCTCATATTTTGCAATGTTAGTATCATCTACTAAATGAAAAAATCTATGAACTAAAGAATTACCTTCACTACCTAGACCCATTGCATGATTGCACCACTCGACAATTGATCTTGCATATGTCAACTTTACACTATCTTTTTACTTTAACTCTTCTTGTGCTAAGGCTTTTTTGATACATGCACCTGCTCCATCATGCTCCCACTTTCCATGCCCAGCCTCTGAGAAGTTCCACATATGAGGAACACCACTAATCCTATGCATCCTGCTCAACTAGTAAAACATTCTAGAGTTCTTGAATTGCAATGTATAGTTATCTGACCATATGATATGTTGACTGAATGATATGCCCTTGCTAGCCAAATCAGCATAGAACATCTAAAAGCAACCTTGTACAAACTCTATAGAATGTGTACGATCATCACTAATGTAAAAGTGATACTCCCTCGATACTTTCCTATTATCCTTTGTACTATCATTTGCATGAATGAATTCTATATGCACAAATATAGTAACTTGTGTGGAGTTGTAGTATTGTGCTTGCACCTCATTCTGTGGCTGTAGTGTGTAGTCTTCCATGAAGTCAACAACTGAAATGATGCTATGAAGTGGAAATGTGTCCTTGTATAACTTGAACTATGAGTCCAACCATCAAGCTATATGGGTATGCCTTGCATACTCATAGACCACCTGATCACAAAAAATTCCCATAAACTGATACACTAGAATCTTATCACTCACCAATTCACACTTCTTTGCTTCTTTCCCATCTTTTAGACTATAGGCCACTATCTTGTATTTTCCACATTCCACAATTATGTCTCCAATTGTGTGTGTACTATCCATGTGTTGGGAAATTGGTAAATGTTGCATGCCACCACAATGATCACATGTGCCATCCAAACATGAATTCTTGTAAAAAATTTGACCTTCCACTCTTTCACATAAAATTGAGGATAAGAATTCTCTTGAAGATTTAGGTGGAGGCCTTATGTTACATTCATGCAAAACATTGTCAATTTGCATATCTAAAAATATACGTCGATAAACATCATAATGGTTAGAAAAATCAATATGTACTCTACAACAAGTAGTGCATGTGTGATTTATTTTGACATAAAAAAGGATTTATCATTTCAAAATACCTTTGACATATTTTAATTTAGGGAAACTTTCGTACAAAATCAACAAAAAATTGGGTTTGAGTGGTATCCAAATAATGCTTTGGATGTGGCTCACAAATTTTACTACCAATTCTCCTTCTTACAATATCTCTTTTATTGGGAGAGGTCCTTGTGTTATCCTTACAATAATATACTATTAAAGATCTCAAGGCTTGAGCAATTCTTTTATCTTTTTGCTCTACCCAAGAATCCTGTAACTCATTGCTATTTGGATCCTCCACTCTTTCACACCTTCCTTTGGCTCTCATTAGAGATGATTTGCTTATTTTCAAAGACTTACTTTTCTTTGTAAGATTCACCTTGTTCCTTGTTTGACTGCTTAACAGTATTGTTTTCATCACACATCTTGTGGCACAACTATCCTTCGTGCATGAGGTAGAACCCATGCTCTCATATGCACTCATCAAGTTCTTTACAATGGAATTTTAACTTGAGTCATTAAAAAATATTAGCCCAAGAGCCTTCATGTTGGGCCTAAATTTGAGTTGCCTCATCATTTCAACAAATAGCTAGCACCTTCCACCCTCACTTAGGTTCTCAAAAAATAAACTCGATATCCTATGTGCATATCTTTGACATGAACATTTTGGAATCTTATTAGGCATCCATTTCAAAACATTGGAATCAATATCACTAAAAAATTTAGGTTCTCTATGTAAAACTCTAGGAGTTCTCAAATATAAATTTATGTCAACATTAGGAATTTCAACAACATCAGGGATAGATCGTGTACCTTCAATCAGAGGTGCAATCGATGACATACCTTGAGATTGGCATGTAAACAATGTTGTACCTCCAACTTGAGATGTAATTTGTGGAGTTCCTTAAAATATAGATTTATTTGTTGATGTACTTTCAAAATACAATGTTTTTTATTGTGTTTCTTCAATTGTAGATGTGATTTTCGATGTACTTGGAAAACCACATTTTGTTGTTGGTGTGTCTTTAAATGGAGATGTGATTTCTGATGTTCTTGGAAAACCACATGTTGTTGCTTGTGTGTCTTCAACTAGAGATGTGCATTAAACTTCACCTATGCTTGATGATGTTCCCCCAACTTTGAGATCCATTTGTGTCCTTCCACGAATTTTGTTCATTAGTTCCCTTTGTTTTTCCAATTGGACATCTCTCTTAGATTGCATGGGAATTTCTGGTTGTATGGGCTACAATTCCTTTGCTTCACGAGCTACAATTTTTTATTCTCTTCTCCTTGCATTTTAACTACACATTATTCTAGTGTCAGAGCCTTTCGTCATTTCCTCAACATGACATTGAATGCTACATGTTCACAAGCACACATAGAACAAAAGTAAGTAATGCATTATATGAAACATATTTATATCGTTGATTACATTGCAGTTTATGGACCATGCCAAAGCATTTTATGAAAGAAGGCAACGAGCTATTTGGAATTATCAAACATGTCTATGCTATAGAATTTTTCATACATATAACTACCTCCATACTGCAAGAAAAGTACTTCTAATGCATTTTTTCAAACATATCCATACTGTTGATTACATTGCATTTTATGAAACAGGCCAAGCATTTTATAAAATATATTTGTATCACTAATTACATTGCATTGAATATCTTCAAAACTCAAAGCATTACTTCGCATTGCATAACTAATGTGATTTATCAAACATTACATATCTTATCAAACATTGTTGTCCCCAACTTAGGGTTTATAGTGAGCTTCAAAAAACCCATAACTTTTGATGCATCTGGTGAAAATATATGAAACTTGGTACTAATTTTCTATAGGCCTATATGCATGTGCTGAAAAAAGGAGGGTTGCTAAATCATCATTTTTTGTGAGTTATTAAGGACAATTTGTTTCTTTTTGCAACTATACTGTGTAAAACCTATTACTTTGAGGGATTTGTACAAAATTACTTCATGTAAGCATTGATCAATGTTAAGAAGGGTTTAAGGGGAGTATTTGGAGTGTGGACAAGTGCTTAGGAGCAAAGGCTTATGTCAAACCCAAGCTATAAGTTGCTGCCACCTTTGGAAACTAGAGATTCTTGTGCTTATTGTTGTCAAAACCACATTGTAATTGTCAACCAAGCCATGAAGAACATGAATTCAAAGAATGGTTTGTGATGATATATCTTGGAATTATTCACTATTTCTTTGGCAATGAGGTAACTTAGAAAGACAAAAGGCATTTTCAATTGCACAATTTTTTCCATTTTTTTAATTTCTTGGAAAGGTAAATGATGATTGAATGGAAACTTGCATTAAACCAACTTTTTCAAGTCACTTGAATTTATCTAAGCACATGATAAAGGTGAATTTTTTATGGCACAAAAAAATTAATGGAAACTTGCATTAACATTGATGAAAGCTCTTAGGTTTTCCAAATTAGTTGAAAATAAAAGTTTTCCAACAATTATCACTAATAATCAATTTGAATCTATTATGTCATGTTTTCCATTTTATATCTTCAAGCTCCTAAAAATTAAACTTTTAAATGCAACATCCATCTAATTTAATGTTGAATTCTATGTGTAACAATGAAGATTAATAAAATCATCAAATGAATGGTCTAAATTTTGTCAAAACAAAACCAAAAAACTCAATATAAACATCTAGCTAAAATGAAATAGAGTGAATTCCACTAGCCATGCTAGAAATGGACTACTATAAGCAATGCACATAGGATTCATAAGAAAATTTGTGTCAAGTTGATGTTGCTTATATGATTTTAAACATAAATTCATCTAAATTATGTCATGTTTTTCAATTTTTTTCTTCAAACTCATAAAAATTAAACTTTTTTATGCAAATCCCACCTAATTCAATGTTGAATTCTATGTCCAATTGTTATGATTAATAAAATCATTAAATAAATTTAGTTTATATTGTCAAAAACAAACAAACATACTAAATATAAACATTTCAATATTACCAAAATGAATATATTACCTGAGATAATGTAAAATGATCTAGAAACATCAAAACATCTTCTTCTACATTGTCTAGCATGAAAATTGGTGGTAAAAAGGTGATGGATCAAGCATAGATTGGTACAAAAGGGAGTCAACTACATAAAAAAGGCATTTTTGAGTCGCATAAAGTGTTGAACCAGACAAATGCAGAAGCATGTGGACCTAAATCATGGGGTCAACCCATATTTTACCATTTCAAGATAAAAACACATTTGGTGCTCGCCAAATTTGGCCAGCACCAAATGTGTTTCTTTGAAATTTTTTCACCATATAGAGAGGAAGGGAGTGAGACTTGAGATAGAGGGAGAGGGGATAGGGGTGAGAGATATTAGTCTAGGTAGTACGGTAGGGACTAAGACCTGAGAGAGATAGAGACTTGAGAGGGATAGGGAGTTATCTATTTAGGGTGGGGGGAAAGACCTAAAATTGGGAGAGGGGTCGGGAGGGATGAGACCTTAGAGATACAAAAAGACCCAGATGGAGAGAGAGAGAGAGAGAGAGAGAGAGAGAGAGGGAGTGTGGGAGATGGGGTTGGAGTGAAATATATTTGTCTAGGTAGGGTGGAAGGTACGTGAGACCTGACAGAGAGGGGGTGTTCAAGAGAGGGGATTGGAGAGACAAATTAGTCTAGGTAGCATGGGAGGGAGTGATACCTAAGAGAGAGAGAGACTTGAGAGGGAGAGAGTTATTTAGTTAGGTTGGGGGGTAAGACCTAAGAGACGAAGTGGGAGATAGAGGGATGGGAGACCTAAACCCTCAACCCTAAACCCTTAAAACCAAACCCTTAAACCCTCTACCCTCTACCTTCAACCCTCAACCCGTAAACCATAACCCCTCAACCCTCTACCTTCAACCCTCAACCCTTAAACCATAACCCCTCAACCCTCTACCCTCTACCCTTAACCCTTAAAATATAAACCCTTAAACCTTCTACCCTTAATCCATAAACCATAAACCCTAAACCCTAAAACCTTAAACCCTAAACCCTAAACCCTTAAACCCTCTACCCTCTACCCTTAACCCTCAACCCTCTACCCTCTACCC
>VDFB02374073.1:0-21862 GCA_007258455.2 Sequoia sempervirens | reverse complement strand
ATGGGATTTTTGTCCCTCCCATGAATTGTATCACCTTGTCAGTCTTGATTGGGCCCAGGACTGTGAATGCACTCTTTGATATCATCTCGGGATCCAAACTATTCAGAGTGAAACTAGGCATTCCTTGGCCAGTTTCCATGAATGTAGTTCCATCGGTAAATCATAAGTGCTTGAAGTTTTCCCATGAGGGTTTTGTGCATGTAGTCCACGACATCGGTTACAAACTAATGATTGCGTGTGGGGGCTACTCACTTGATCACTTTTGGCCTACCCTTGTCGATCAACTCCTTCCCAAGATAGACCTATTGTATTGAACTTATGTGAAGTACAAGAGTGAGGGCATAATGCCAAAGGCGAGATACCCTCCTTCTCCCTATGCTATTTCACATAGAGCTTGCATGATGGTAGAGTGTGATGTTGCATCTGTTGCTCAAAAAAGGGAGGAGAAGTTCGCTAAGGGATCTTCTTCTTTGTCCTCTACTATTCCACTTGCTGCTTCCTCTTTCCTTCCTGCGACACCATCAACTTTCTCTCCTATGTGTTTGCTGGGGAGTTTGATGGTGCCTGCTTGGTTGAAGGCCAAGTGTCAGGAATTTGAACTTACTGTCTTACCCATGGTGCCTCGACCCATTTTGTATGGTAAGGGCAAAGGTCCCTATGGAGCGTCTTTTGCATCTTTGATGGGAAGAGGCCCATTGCTGAGGTGCTCAAGCCTTCTCCCCCCGTTGTTGTTGCATCTACCTCTCCATCTCTTCCTCCTATTCCCGTCCAGGAGCCACTCCCTCCATCTGAAATCACTGTGATGGATACTCTGATGGTTGAATAGGAGTCTTTCGTCCCTTCTCAAGCTGCAATCTCTAGCTCCCAAAGCCATAGAAACTACCTTGCACATGAGTGCAAGCATCAGAGGAAGGATTTGACTGTTGAGTAGGCCACCTTGCAGAAGAATAGTTTGAGGAGCCAGAAGCTTCCGCTTTGGCATCTTCTACTATGTCCTCCTCTTTCGCTCTTTCTGCTTTAGTTCCCTCTACCCCAGTCTTGCTTTCGGCTCCCCTTGCAAGCATAAATGATCCTCACCCAAAGAGGGTGAAAGTATTCATAACTCCTTCGGCTGAGCCTCCCATTTTGATGTCCCTTATGGACATCCCAACCTTTTTGAAACCTGTGGACATGTTGAATACCATAGTGGTGTTTGCTGCGGTTTTATCTTCTTCCTCCTTGCCCTCTGCTTCATCTGTGGGGATTTTGCATCCCTTGATGAAGCGAAAGATGGAGGATGACCTTGCTTGCAATGGGGGTCAGAAGAATGGTTTTCCTTCTTTAGAGGGTGGTTCTGCATTGGCTTGCACCGTCCTAGTGATGGAGGCAGCCTCGACGTCCTTGAAGTTCATCACTACTCTCGAGTCTTTCAGTGAGCCTAGCAGTGGATCAATGGATCTTAGGTGCCACCTCCATCACCCGCTGAGTTGACACATGCCACTCCTGTAAAGTGCATGCTCAAATTTGTAGATGATGTCCCAACCCTATTAGTGATCTTTGCGAGATTGCTGACATTCACCTAATAGAAACTAAGTGGAGAAGACCTTGAAGGGCCTTCTTCCTTGGTTCTTGCTGCAGGAGGGTCGAAGGGTACCCCTTGATATTATTCCTTTGCAGGTTCGTCCGTGCTCCCATTATGATAATCTAGATTGGGAGAACAACAACCTCTTTGTTGATGATGACTAGGGGGGACCTCTTCTTTATCTATATAGTAGATTGTGTGTGTGTTGCGTTCCCCCTACTTGTTTTATATGTTCCTGAATGACCCTTGTCACCCTCGTAGGTTCTTAGATACAAGAGTGTTTTTGTGTCATAAAAATTCTTCTATTTTTCATATCATTCTTCTCTTTGTCGTGTATTGATTTTTGACAATTAGGGACAATGCAAAGTGTTGGGGGAATTTAGGTCTCCCTTCCATGTTGACCCAATTTCTTATTTTCATTTTGTTTTCATGCGCCCTTCTTCACATGGTCTGATATAGTAGGGGGTTGATGACAATTCATTTATATATTATTATATCTATTTATCTATATTTATGAGCAGCTCTGACTCTGAAATATCAGATCCCCTATCTCTCATTCATTATGTTTTTATTCGACTTTCCTTTTTATCTTCTCTCTTGCTTGCTTTGTGATGTTGTGGTGCTCATGTTTTGTCCATCATGTGTGCAACAACATTACCACGACTACATCTTGCCATGTTTCGTGGGCCCCAACATCACCTTCATTCTTGCTTTTCTCTCCTTAGTATGTTATGTGCCTTTGTGCTTGACACACACCATCCTTAGGGGGGGCTATCAAACTGCTTTGATTTTCAGAAGATGCATTCGGTGGCCAACAAATCCCTTCTTGAAAATATTTTTTTTTCAAAAATTGCATTCTTCAACATGGACTCCTATGTGAATTTTTCTTTCATCTCGGATTTGTAAGATAGAATCCGTACTTTCCCTTGCGAGGGAACATTCTTTATTTTAAATTCCTTGATGAAATGAATCTTTCAGAAGGAATCCTTAATGCTAGAATCATTGGCGAAAAATGTTGTTTCTTTTCAAAAACATTATCACTTTCGAACTGAGCACGTCCCTTGAGTGGACCCCTTTTACTTTTGAGGGTTCCCGAGGGAGCCCTTTGAAAGCTCTTCCTTCAATTTTTGACTGTCTGCTTGCTTGCTTGTGTGGCTTATTTTTGACATCTAACATGTTTTGTCTATGGATTAGCATGTTGCCTTGTAGGTGCACCTGTGAAGTTGCTTTTCAATTGACCTTGCAAGACCAAGTACCTGTAAGGCCCCATTAGACTCTGCTGAGCTTCTCTTATATCTAGCTTCCTTCAGGACTAAGCACTTGGGGGGTACCTCCTTTGCAAGTCCAAGGACCTGTGAATTACTTACATCTCACGGGATCTCTTTGTTCAACTCTGTAGCTTTGAGGACCTATAGAGCCTTTTGTTCACTGTTTGTAGGTCTGTGGATTTGCGATGCATTTTTCTCAACTCTCCTTTGGTTTGAGGACCTGTGGAGCCAACTCTTCTTCCTGTACTTTCAGGTGGGTCAAATTGTGGTCTACTTCCTTGATGGTTTAGGTATACATTTCTAAACTATTTTGATCTACTTTACCTTGCATCAAGTAGCACATATGCTCGCTAAAGTGGGGGAAAAATGTAATGGAGTGAATTTGTATGCCTCGCAAATTCCATGTTTGCATCCCCTCACCTTAGAAAATTTAAACTTGATGATGCTTTCCCACTTCATCCATCAAGTTCCCACCCACTTGGCACCTATCTGTAGTGTCGGTGGGGGAATTTTGTTGGGGACGCTAGCGCAGTGCATAGATATCTGCGCGACGCGCTGTCATCTTGACAGGATTCTCGCCTCTGGAATCTGCAGAGGCATTACACTTCTCCATTGATGACGATGAGTAACGCCCCTGCACCCTTGACCAACCCCAAACAACTCTTTTGGGCTGCTATTCACTTCAAAACAATTCATTCTTCATTTAATTCGATCTTCTTCACAACTCTACACACTTCTCCAAGCTTCTTCACTCTCGCTTCACACTTGAGCCTTTTTCACAACACTCTCCACCATTGTTGAAGCTCTAAGGCGTTACTCTGCTGGATTTCACTCTCGTTATTGCCACAATGATTGCACCTTCAATCTTGCGAGCTCACATCTCTCTTCACGTGCTCGAGGGCACCTTGTTTAGGAGATGATATCCACTTTACATTGCATTATCATTTGATTTAGTAGCATAGTGTTGTTACTACTGTTTGGTAGCATTTTATTCCATTACTTTCTTTAAATTGCATTTTCTATCTCATGGCTATTCTGGTTGTCTGCGGAGGTGGGGATACTTAAACAGGGGTTTGACTGTGACAAGCCTCGAAACAGCTCCAACATTTTTCCCCGTTATGTTGTGTGTAGGTTTAACATTCATGTGGAGCTTGCAAGAGGCTGGACCATTCGTAAGTTTTATTTCTATCACCTTTTCACTCTTGTCAACTCCTCTTTCTAAGTTAAAGTATTCTTCTTGCTTTCTCAACATTTTAGCTCTCTTATGTTTTTTGTCATCCCATAAAACTCTGTTTGTTAGGTTGTAGTTAGTTCCTTGCTAAGTTTTAACTATATTCCGTACTCTCTATCCGTACGGACACCAGCGCTGGATCGGGATGCCAACGCATCACGCTGTCGTCTGTCTTTCACGTTGGAGTCTTCTGGCAGAGAGTTGCCAAGATTTCACATTTAACTCAAGAATTAGCTCATCTGGTTCCCTCAACCTCTTGGGTTGATAAAAGGATAGGGGTAGATCAATAACCCTTCCTTTTCACCCTCCTCAAACACTAAACTTGCCATAATCAATCCTTAGCGTGAGGTAGATTAGGGAAGTTGATCGTTCTAGACCCTCCCTGACCAGGGGTCCTCAATGTTCAGTCCCCCTCCTCTACACCATAACCTGCAACCTTGAAATAGATCAAATGCTCTGGAATTTCATCTTCGAAGAAGACCCACAAAATTACTCAAATGATCTTTGAAGCCCGAATGTGGAACCTGTGTGATTATGCCAAAGAGAGGATTTGGGTTTTCATCCAAACCCATAAACTTGAACTTGAGTGTTTTCATCCTCTCATTCTAGAAAGTTGGGCTCTCAAACCAAACAAATAATAATCTTTGCATATTCACAAATGAGCTCACAAATCCCTTTTATAATTACCTTTTAATTTTCTTTCCAAAACCAATCAACACTTTATTATAAAGTGACATTAAAAGTACTTCATAATAACTCCTCAACACCACTTGATAAAATACATTAATTTAATATTACCCCATTTAAATGTACTTTTTGCTAGGCAATATTAAATAGTTATATTAATTAAATATATTAATGATATTTTGGCAGGCTGGAAATGAGGACATTACACTCATTCATCCCTAACCCTAATCAAAATATTACTACTAACACTAATTCAAGCCTAATCCCAAATTTATCTCTAACCCTAACCCTATCCCAAATGTTAATCCCAAATGTAATCTCCAACCCCAACCCTAACCCTATTTCTAAGTCTATTTGTAACTATAACCCTATTCCTAATGTTAACCCCAATCATAACCCTAAACCTAACCCTAATACTAAACCTAACACTAATCCTAACCCTAACCCTAATCCTAACCATAATCCTAACCCTAATTTCGCTGCAATTGCTACTAGCATATATATAAAAATGTCGAGAGATATCCTTCTGGAGGTGCCTATTTTTTAATCAATTAGTTACATAAAAGTGCAATAGACACCTCAAGAAGGATATCCAATGCAATGGAAGAAACATTCTTCCCACCAGTCACGATTGCTCTATATATTTTCTTGTTTGTAACATGGGGCCAATATTGTTTACCAACTCCCTCTTAGGTAAGAATAATAAAAATATTAAATAAAGCTAGAAGTTTTGTTGCTTGGCTACCTTTTCTCAATTTGTTCTTTCTATAGAGGTTGGAACTTAAATTTTATGCTTTAACTTATCTCTTAGATTAACTTGATCACAATGATTAAAAGTAATTCAAGGTCAATATAGTTCTTACAAAGTATATCAATAGTTTTTAATTTTAGTTACAAGAATTAGATGGGAAATACGATGATTTAAGCTCTAAGATTATTTAGATGATTAAGGCTTCTACCAAATGATATCTATTATGGTTTTTAGGTGTGTTATTATCCATTGTTGTGTGTTCTTCTTTATCAATATGTTACATTTTTATATTGTTGTTGGCTTAATTTTATTATACACTTTAGTTTTATGTTGTTCTGGGCATGTTCTTCACTATAATTTATTTTCACTTATTACAGTTATTATTTGTAGCTATCTTGTAATAGATTGCTATATTCAATTATTGTTGTTTTAGACTAATGTTTATTATTGTTTTATTTAAACTATCCATTTTAAGCCACTTTTCATCTTGAATCTATGAACTTTTATTCTTAATTCAATATTAAAATTAATTATATATATATATATATATATAATTTTCTCCTTTATTTTTTGAAATTTGAATTACCTAAAAACATCTTATAAACTTTTTCTCCTCTAATTCTTTAAAAATTATTACTTATTTTTAAAAAAATAAAAAATAAGAAAATTTTAGAAACAATAGATTAGCTTTAATGATATATACTAGATTTTCCAAGGCTATGTTCTTAAAATTTTGAGATTTGTTAAACTCCATTCATTTCTATAATTATTACACCGCGACCTAATTATATGTCTATTTAATTTATACTATAATTCTTGCTAGAGGCTACCCTATTGGGATGAATGGAAAAAAGTAAAATAACAAATTTGTAGGAAAAAAAATATGTGAACACCTACCTAATAGATGTTTTAGGGGACATTGTAATATTATAAATTGTTAAAAAGAAAGAGGCTACAAATTCCTTGGAGAAGATCAAAGAGACATCTTAAAATTGATGAAATTCCTAAGAAGACTCCTTAGGTTGAAAATAAATTAGAGGTGAAAGTAGTGAATAGTAAGTATTGTGCCTCTTGCACCATCACTACATTATTGAGAAGAAAATGAATGTTTACAAGTCACAATTCTCTCTTTGAATTATTTTTTTAGTGAGCTAGAGGAATCTACTAACACCATGATAAAATTGAGCAAAGTTAACCTTAAATACATAGTTACTAGTATGAAGATGATGCAGGAAGAAAGGAACAAAGGCTAATCAAAGAAAAGTAAGTCAGTGGCATGATATTTGTGAAGAGTTAGACTCTTTGGAATCCAAGCTTCACTTGATTTTTGAGAAGTAGGACATAGTAGATAATTCCTTCTATTTTTATTTAGCTTAGTTGTTCCTTTGCTATTTTTCTATTACTTTTCTTGTTGTTTGTGAAGATTCCTTGGTAGGGTCTTGTTTTGTCTATGCCACTTGACTTTTGTAAGGGTAGGGTCCCTTATTAACAAGCTTTTACTATAATAAAAAATATAATAAATTGATAAAGTTTGAAATGGTGCATGATACCATGATAATTGATAAATGATTTAATTAATATTTTGTCTACAAAAATATTTAATTATTTTGTAAATTTTTCATATTTACATTTAAATTTTATGTTTATATAATTTTTTTTTTATTCGTAAATATGATTATATTGATTACTAAAAAGATATTGCATTTCAATCCATATACTGTCAAAATTTCATAACCAACCCCATAACCATCCAACATACTACCCCAACCAGACACAACCAATTTTCAAATAGACCAAAAAATCAAACCACCGTTTGCCAGAGAACCCCATACATGTATATTCATCCGAGCAACCAAAGAGTCTCTTATAGACAACACAAAAAGACTGAGCATCAAAACACAACACTAAAACCCCAATAATACTAGTTATTCCTCCATTATCACACCCTTTTCAAGCAAGAGATCCTTGAAGATTTGACGCCAATCCACTCCGCCAGACGGCTCTAGGATCAAGTGATGTTTTAAGAAAATCAGCCCACACCACGCCCAGTCACGGTGCCTCCTCAGTGCCTCGCCTTTAATGTCCAAGATGAAAGGATATCGCTTGACCGTCATGTTGAGAAGAACACGATGCAAGTCTCAAGGCCAAGGTATCCCCACACCCAATTCGATGATAATCACCACATCCACGACTCCCTTTAACAGACTTTCCCAAACAAGCTTCTGCGCCATGAGCAACACCATTGCTTTTGACACCTCCAAGTGCAAGAGCATAGCAAGAAAATGAGCCGCTATATCTGCATTTGTCTACCAGCGCTCTATCGAATTCATGAACTCCTCCCCCAAAAGCAATTCCACCGCCCCCAAGACCAATTCATCTCAGTCCTTGAACACCGATTTTAGCTACCCATGCTGGATTCTCCCATAGAAATCCCACAACTTCCTAGCAGACGACATACACACTAGTGTCTCCATCATTTTTGGTGAAGAAAATGAGGTGCCGAGGTTATTAAAGGAAGTTATTACCTTAACCAGTGTTGGAATCCCATCAACTCCAAAATCCAACTCCTCTCTATCCTTTGACAAGACATGGCATTAATGCAACCGAATGGAAAACACTTCAACTCCCACCACCTTCCCTTCATTTATCACCCTCTGTCGCCACCTTGCTTCACCGCGCCAGCCAAGACCATGTTGTCAGCCACATCCCATGACGACACCAATTCTGAAACTGCCCACTTGGCAGTTGCGGGGAAAAAAATGTTTAATATTAAGGTTTGGGCCTTGGTTGTTGGCAGTACAGGCAAGAAGCCCCACTAGTTTACCGAGTCTCTCCTTAATACGAGGGTAAACAACAAACTCCATTATTGACATGGTAGAGAGCGACCCTGCGAGGTTTGAACCTTGGTTGTTGGATCTACAGGCAAGAAGCCCCACCATTTCACCAAAGGGTCACCCCCTTTATGCTTATATAAAATTAGTTTCAATATATTTATATTTTTGCATTTTGATTAATTATAATTATTATTAGATATAATTGTTATGCATGATATATTATTATTTTTTTTTCTTTTTAAAAATATAATTATTAATAAATAATACTAATACTTCTTCCATTAAATTTTTGAATAAGCATATTTAACTAAAGAAAGCAACTAATAATTTTATTTTAACTTTAAATTATAAATTGACTAATGACATGTTGAGAATATTTGAAGGAGTTGGGATCATTTATTAAATCGTTGCAAAAATTTTAACATGTAAGTTGTAGATTCGTTTTAGAGATCTTGGAGTGCATGTACACCATCTCATACGATATGTGTGAGAAAATTTGAGTCACATTAATCAATTCTATTGTGTAAATGATTTGGCTTGTCTTTTATGACAAACTTATAATTTCATGTTTAATGATGTTTTAAGGTTTTTTATTTTAATTTTTTAATTGAGATTGAAATGTTTAAGAACATCTTAAGGAATACGTGATTGGAATGTATAGCTTAGCCAAATTACAAAAACATAACCGTGTAAACTAGTTTTTAAATTACATTAAAAGTAAAATTTGTGTTAACCTTATAGTGGTTTACTGGATCATCAATATCAAATACAAATAGTTTGTATATGAAGCATATTGTCTATAGTTTTTGAATTAAACACAATACTTAAGTATTCTACAAATATAACTTAACCAAATTACTAACACATGAGTTAACCAACTTGATTATTTTTTAAATGTATTACAACAATAGAGACTAGTGGCTAAGTGATCTTTTTGACAGGAAGCTTTTACAACAATCTTAAGATTCACTATAATGTCGATATCATTGCCCAAAACCTTGCTCCATATCCACTACAATTCATTGTAATTAAATTACAACCCTTGTAGCCTTTTTTTTTTTGATACTGCAGGGGTGTCCCGGCAACCCAGCCCTGAGACGAGCTACCATGAATGGGTGACTATTAAATCATTACATTTTATTGGTCATCTCTAAGTGTCCCTTTAGAAAATCAAGGGATGAATTTATATCTATGCATTTCCATAAATTCCACTCTCGACTCCAAGCATACAATCATGGATTGACCAGCAAATGACCACCTACATTTTGACTAAGTATTCGATCATGTCGTGTGAAATGCAGTAGAGAGCAGAGAAAAAAATTCAAAATGGCGCAGGAAGATGAAAGTTCAAACTCCAGGCTTATTACAGCAGAGGCCTCGTTTCCCCTTACCATGAGAATAGTTTGCAGTTTTCTCACCCGCGTGAACGATTTCGCCAGGAGGAAAGACGGCACATTTAACCGCAGGCTCATGAATTTTGTGGAATACAGAGTAGCTGCTAACCCCAAGCCCAAACGCGGGGTTTACACCAAAGACGTAGTAATTGACTTGCACACAGGCGTGTGGGTGCGGATCTTTATTCCTGAGCAGATCGCTGGTTCAAACCACCAAGAAGAAGACGAATTGTTACCGATCGTTTTCTATTTTCACGGCGGGGGCTTTGCGTCGCTTACGCCCGATTTTATGTTGTATGATGTGTTTTGCAGACGAGTGGCGAGGAGACGGAGAGTGATTGTGGTGTCGGTGGATTACAGAAGGGCTCCTGAAAACAAGTATCCAGTTGCTTATGAGGATTCTTTTGCAGCTGTTAAGTGGGCGGGGAGTGCGGACGGAAGGGACAATCTTCCCGCTAATGCCGATTTCTCTACATGTTTTCTCATGGGTGACAGCGCTGGGGGTAATATTGTTCACCACCTCGCTTGCAGGCAAGGGCAACTATATGGCCATTTTTTCCCCCTCAAATTGTTGAAATTTTGATTACCCAGTTTAGGCAAGCACAATTGTATGGCATTTCTCCCTCTCTGTTCAAAATTTTACTAGCCAGTTTTAAATTTTTCAAAATTTGAGATTTTGTTTTGTGGTAGATCTATCCGAAGCAATAGATTGACTTCGATCCTGTGTTGGGGTTTTTCAGGGGTAAGCTTAATTTTAATTTATTAAACCTCATTCATTTCCATAATTATTACGCACACCACAACCTCATTAAATGCCCATTTAACTTAAACTGTAATTCCTCCTAGAGGCTACTCCATTGCAAAGAATGGGAAATGGTAAAACAACAGGCTTCTAGGAGAGAATTATGTGGACACCTTTGTGGAATAAATGTGTCAGGCCTCACTAATAACATTATAGTTGCTGAAGCTTGAAATCTCAGGATAGTAGTAGTCTTAGTTTGATGGTGAAGCTTTTACTGCAATCTTGATATCCACTCTAATGTCGTAATTATTACACCAAAACCTCATCACATGTCCACTGGAATTAACCCAGAATTATTATATTACAACCCTCTCAACGTTAATGGGATGTAACAGATTACTGGTCAACTTATTGGTCATTTCCATTAAGGGGGTGACTATTAAACCATTACACTTTACTGGTCTTCTGCAAGTATCCCTTTGGATTTAGATCCATGCATTTATATAAATAAAACCTTTACCACCAAGTGACCTGGGACAAGGTTGCCAAAAGCATATCAAACTGAATCGTACTTGCAGTTTTAAACTCACCATTCCCCACTTATTACCTTAAACCTTTTAAAGAGTTTAAACTTATGTTTTGCAGAATTTTTACCTATAAAAATGTATCTATTTTCCGACAATTATTTGTCAAATTTCAAAATATTGATGTATATCATGAACCATAACTTACAAGTATCTAGAGATTTTTAATATTTCTCCATTCCTGGATTCATAGATATCAATGTCTGACAAGATAGAAATATTGGATATAATTTTTTTCTTGATTACAGGATTGCTGCATCCGGTGATGAAATTAGCCCTATAAAAGTAGTGGGCCAGGTGCTGATACAGCCATTCTTTGGTGGGGAGGAAAGGACCCCCTCTGAATTGAGGCTTGTTGGAGCACCAATTGTTTCAATTGACAATTCGGATTGGCATTGGAAGGCCTTCCTTCCAGAGGGTGCTAACAGGGACCACCCTGCAGCCAATGTGTTTGGGCCCAATGCTCCTGATATATCCAGTCTTACTTTGCCTCCCTTCTTGGTGGTGGTAGGAGGTCATGACCCACTACAAGATTGGCAGCTCAGATATGTGGATAATCTCAGGAAGATTAACAAGGAAGTGGAGCTTCTTTTCTATGGAGATGCAGTCCATACATTTCATATTTTTTACCAGATTCCTGGGTCTTCAAAGTTTATCTCTGATCTCAATGCTTTCTTAAGAAAATTTGGAAAATAAATGGTTTTTTCATTAAGCAACGCCTTTGGTATTAAATTTTTGACATACTGGACTTAAAGTGTGTACAGGCTAGACATGTGGATAAACATGTATTCCTGCTATTTAGAAACCTGCCACAGCCTGCAGGTTTATATAGACTATGACATGTAAATAAATAAGTATGCCTGCTGTTGGTACACTTATTTCCTAAATTTATCCGGATACCCTAGCTTGCATGTGTGGACGGACTATGACATGTGGATAAACTAAGTATTCTGCTGTTGGTACAATCATTTCCTGCATGCTACTCAGAGTACAAACCATTACTTTTGCTCCAACTTTGCTCTTGTTTATAGTATAGTCTATCCTAGTATCTACATAGTTATCAGTATTTGCTACATTGTTGTTAGGATTTTGCTTGTAAACATTAGTACATTATAATAATATGTGAAAAAGTATTCAGGTTTGGAAATAATTGTAAATATGTTTATATTAATGAGTGTGGAATAAGTATGTATATTGGTTTGAAGGATAATTTTTTAACAGTACAGTTCTTCTACAAAATATGATTATGAGATGATCATCTTCTTATTACAATGTCAATATAATTTTTTTATGGAATGATTTATAAAGATTCATTATTGATTGTGCTACCATTCATCATGAATTCTTATTGACTTGTCATTTTTCCATTATCTTTATACATTTATGAAGGATTATAAGGTGGTCTTATGTTTAATTAATTCATATCTGTGGATCCTTGAATACTATTTTTCTTCTATTTTGATAGATGTTGCCTCATTTGAATACATGATTCATCATGATATGCTTCATAATAATCATTCTTTTACATCTCATGATACACATAATAGTATCACACCTATTGACAAAGTACAAGACAATAGAGTGCATTGTGATACTAGTTCACTTGTTGCTCATGTAGATGCTATTAACACTTTGTTATCTCCTTGTTTATTAAATGGTTATATTGTTGCCCTTAGTGAAGAGCTATTATGTTATAATTTTGATGGTTTTATTGATGGACTTTCACATGTCAAATCATCCACTTGCTAATTATGAGTATTTAGATGAAATCTTATTGATTAGTAAGTTTTGACTTCATTTGAATGGAAGAACTTTACGATGGTTTAATTCTTTTTGTTTCCTTTATTGTTCATTTATGGATTTGACAAATGCTTTTATTACCCAATTTCCCTGTCCTATTATGCTTAAGACTAACATGGATTTAGTTGAGCCTCTTTGTGCTCTATATTCACGTCTTGCCTTTCACTCTAAGCCATCTTTCACTAAAAAAATTACCTACTTTTCATGTTGTAGTTATTCCATCTAGTTACTATATAATTGGACTCATATATCAAAAGATGGCTAAGGGATATGATTTGATTGATCAACTTAGAGTACTTTAGCCAAAGCATCTCTTTGGGATTGTAATATCCCATTTAATTTTTTCTTTCAAATATAATAAACCCTAGATCACAATGATAGTTTGCACAATTAAATTTAAATATGAAATCAAACTAGACATTGTAGATTAATAGTTTATTATCTAATTAAATACAATATTTAGAATGTAGCTTAGAAAAGACAATTTATCTTCAGTAGTGGTTGCTAATTTTATCTCTATATCTGCAACAATCTACTTAAGAAAATCCCTTTGAAATGCCTCCAAATTTGTGTAATATCTACCTTAAAATGTCACAACTTGTTGCTAGTTGAAGAAATATTTTAATTCAAACTGCAATAAATCCAATTTGCATAATGTTGATTTTCATGTGAAATCACTCTAAGGAATTGAGGGTTTTCATCCTCCAATTCTAAACCTAGAGGGTTTTAGTCCTTTGGTTAATTGAACCAAAGTTTCATGCTCCACAAGGAGTAAAAATTAGATAATAAGACCCTTTCAAAATGATGCTCCTTATCCTTACTCGGTCTTTCTTAAATATCTCTTTCCTTCCAAGAGTTATAATCCTTCAAGTGTCCCTTGATAAACTTAATTATAATTTCAGTTTATTATATTACTTAATCCTTCCTTGGGGGAAATAATATTTCTTTGTGTTGAGGGCCTATATTAATTAAGGAAATCATAGGAGTTTATTCAATGCTATAGAAGGTAAGTAATGTATCATTCTAACATCATTCGCTAACGCTAAGCAAATCCCAATCATAGATTAGGTTGTTGTATTACTTTAGAGGAATTTGTTCCCATTTTATTTTGCCTAGCACTCACCAATATTATTTATTGTAGATCTTGATTTTGAGAGTCACAATTATAATTAAAGCCCATTCCCTTAAGACCAAGAGAAAAAAATGGGTGCTAAGTTTAGCCTTGAAGAGAGGGCATTACAATTTTCCCTTCCCAAGATTGTTTGTCCTTAAGCAATTGCTAACTAGGAAGTTGAAGAATTTTTTCACCCTCCCATGTAGCATCTTCTTCAAAAAGATCTTTCCATTGGACAAGATATTTTGTCATTATTGTTTTTCCTTAGTTTTTTCTCTCTAAAATTTATAATTACCTCATAAATTAGAATTATTTTTCCTTGATTGTCCAATGGTGTTATCTTTATTAAAAGAATAATTTGAATTCTTATGATATTTTAAACAAGAGATATAAAATATGCTATGAATTTTAGTATTCTCTAGCAATTCCAATTCATGTGCCATTTCCAAAATTCTTTTCTTGATTCTATAATGACCATAGAACCTTGGTTTTTAACTTCTCCACTCCACTCTTTTTTAAAGACTTTCTATAAGATTGTAGCCTTAAGAAGACCATATCTCCTACTTCAAATGTTATTTTAATTCAATGTTGATCAACATATATTTTTCTTTGATTTTTTTCTCTATGTAGGTTTTCCTTGAATGATTCTATGATTTATTGATTTTTCTTGACTAGATTTTGAGCGTAACTATCTTCAATTTCTCATCCAAGATCAATTTTTCCTTATTTAAGAAGAAAATGTGGCCACAAAAGACCCCGTTTTGGTCCCCCATTTCCATAAACTTAACCATACTTTTAAATATGTTATTGTACTTACAAAATGTCAAGGTGTGAAATCACAACCAATAATCGGTTTATTGAAAATAATAATCAAATACCACAACTTTTGATTGCATACTCTAATTTTCTTTTACAATTTGTATATCCAAGTTTTCTTGGTTAGGATTAGCCATCCATTCTCACGAGCTTAAAATTCCACTTAATATATTCAAAACAACTCCATACATATTAAGTAACCAACATAGTGTCAACATAAAATATAGATCAAAATAAAGATTTCAAATGAAACATTAAAACCTCAAATCTACATTAAATGTGACCTTCGATTAAGAAAAAAGATCCAAATGCAAAACAAAACAATAAAATGTTACCAACAATTTGAATCTTTGTGATATGAATGTGGTTGTTTCATGAACTAGCAACATGACATTGCAAAGATTTAGGATCCTTCTCTTGAATATGGCTCATGAGAGGTTAGATTTATAGGCTTGGTAGAATGAAGATCAATGGTTGAGATCAAAATATAGATGGATGACTTAGATCAAGTTGGTTGGGTAGTCGAGAGATGGAGGAAGGAGATAAAAGGGATTATTTAATTTAAAATTATCTCCTTAGGAGATCATTATGAGATGTATGGTGAGAAATAAAAGAAATTTAATTTAATTTATTTATTTGTAGGTGGTTATGAGGGAGGATTTAATTAATTTAAATCATGTGGAAAGGGAACATGATTTAGGAATTAGGATAGGAAAAATAGATTAGGATTTAGGAGAAAATGGATAATTAGGATAAATGATGGAATTAGGTCCTAGGATATTTTTAGGTGTCTACACTTAGTTATAGCAGGTTAGTATTACAAGATAGTCTACTTTATCCAAATTAAAGTGAGCTTCACAGGTCCAATATTTGAACTATGCTCTGATACCAATGTAAAAATTACTCCTCAATTACTACTATTTTTTTTACAAGTAGTTTTGACTTAGAAGTTTCAACTCCATAACTTCTCCAATCACCATGGTGGTGACAACTCTACGCCACTACTTATATGCTTACACTTGAAAGTTGTGAGCCTCCAATATTAGGGTCATTCCTTGGCCCAAACCTAAACCTTGAGGGTTCATTTGTGATGACCCTACTTATGTATTCCCTTTGGGAATCATAGAATTTGTAGTTAGTACACCAATGATAGAGAGATTTCATCCTCCCCTCTTGTAAGAGATGATCTCTAATATCTCTTTAAAACATAACTATTAATTAAGCTTATACTTTTAAATCAGTCCAGTTACACTAGAATGACTACAACATATTCTACTCAAGTGTTGGTTCCATACCAATTGTTAGTGTACAAACACACAAATTCACATATGGGTCATAACATTCCATAATCTTGGGTTCACAGGATTGAATCGAGCATACATCACTTATATACAAAGTGACTAGCTCATACACACATTGCAAGTACAACAGTAACTAGGTCATACACACTATTGGAATAAATAGGTGTTTTACCTATCTAGTCATTGGTGGGTCATATTTACATGTTAAGTTTACTTAAGTCCTAGTTGATTTTTTAAGAAGTCTTAGTTGTCTAGATGAGATCTTATCATATCTTATCTAGTTGGATTTTATTTAATGCTTGTTTTATAAGTCATTTAATAAACTTGAGTTGTCTCATAACATAGGATTAAGACACTTGTCATAATCTTGTTTAATCCTATGTCTCACCTTGCTATATAGCCAAGTGGTCTCATATGTACAACATCAATTCAAATCAATTAATGACAATCCATTGATGAATGATATAATCATAATCTATTATTTGCATCCTTTGATAGAATGGTATTACTCTTTCATAGTTGATCTCTTTTGTGCTTTCATGAAGTTCTTAGACATTGGGTGGCTATATTCTTCAACCAAATCTTTCATGGTGTAGAGTATCCTATACCACCTCTTACATGGTACCAAAGCTTATGGGATTGCTTATTGTTAGTCTTTATTGAGATATCTAGGTTGCAAATCTTGGTGGATCTTGAAAAGTTGAGTATGCTCTTCTCTTACATCAAATGATGTCTAGAGAATCAGAAAAACATAAAAGATATATTAGATTTGGGTTTCCTTTTTGTGACTTTGCATTGCAGGTTTATTTTGGAAATTTTTTATGCAAATTCAAGCTCACCATTGAACTTAAAGGGTCCAAGAAAGTCATTTTTGCATTTTGTTTCATCCAAATCAAACATATGAGGAAAAATCTATGAGGATTTGAAGAGGGAGGTTTGTTGCCAAATAAAGAAATGAACCATCATTTTAGAGCATTTTGGGTCAAATCTAACCCTTTCATTACGCTCAAAAGGCCCAAAACCCCCTATTTTTATATATAATACTTCATTTTTGGTGTCAAAAAACTTTTGGTGATTTTTTATTTTTGATTATCTTAAGTTTGGCAGCCAAATGACCATCAACAAGTCGCTCCAATTTGCCCCCCTCTTCATTAACAATTTTGAATTTGCAGTTAGACTTCAAATGGACATAACACAATCATCTAACCTCTTTTCTTGAGCAATTTTATTTATTTATTTAGGGTATAATTTCATGTTCTTCATAGTGGTGCAATTGGTTTTTGATTTTGGTGCTAGATTTTTTCAAAATTTGCATATTCACACAACTATTGTTGAATTGTTCTCATTTTGGGAGCTTCCAAGGTTTCGTTCTTACTCCTGTGGTAACATTTTTGGGTGATTTTTTTGGAAGTGCATAATTTTTCATGTATTTTCCAATGGTGTGAGCATATTGATCCCATTTTGTGCAAACTTTTTACTTTGAGCTTGTGGCCACATTTGACATTTGTAAGCACTAAGATTAAGTCCACTTTCTTATTTTTGGAAAGTAGCACCTGTAATCACACTAAATATAAAGTGTCACAATCATATATTACTAGAGGGATTTCTTGATTGAGTAATTTGGGGAGGGGTGATTTTCCAGTGGTTGATTGCTTTCTTTTGGCCTATTGTGTGTTCTTGCAATGGAGACATCTCAAATTGAATTCCTAACTCCATATAATTATGCTTCATGGAGAAAATCAATATAGAATTAGCTCATTGGTAAGGGTTGTCTAGGCTATCTAAAGGAAACCATTCCTCAACCTACTGATGCTAAAAAATGGAAAAATGGGAGCTTGATTGTGAGAAAACACTTGGATGCATATGTTCATTAGTCTCATTTGATTTACAATTTCATGTTGAATCATGTAAAACACCTAAAGAGGCTTGAGAGACTTTTGAGAAATTGTATGGTAAAAAATGATAAGATTAGGGGATATCAAATTTATGATGGTTTGATGAATCTTGATCCTAAATGTTTTGACCACATCCAAGACTACATCTCCAAGATCAAACAACTAAGAACACAACGAAAAGTTTGCAACATTGATAAATAGGATTTACAATTGATTTTGAATGTGTTATCCAAGCTTGGCCCTAAGTATTCAATATTTTTTTCTATTTTTCATACCTATTGAATTTCAATGGGAGCATCGTATGTTGATCTTAAGTTTGATGACTTTACAAATCTGCTAATCCAGGAGGAAGTAAAGTTAATGAATATGGGTCTAATCAAGTCTTCTAATTCACAAGCAATGTTGGCTAGTGAGTCTAAGACCTATATATAAAGAATTGGGGAATCTTGATGAGAAGCAAAAGAAGAAAAATAACAATCCACATAAAGAATTTGAATCCTCCCCCTCTAAAGGGAAATCATCTAGGAGAGGCCTACATGTGCATATTGCAAAAAAACCAGGCAATGATGACCATCAATGTTATTTAAAATAGATTTATGAGTTGAAGCATCTTCTTAAGAATCAAATCAATTTTCCTTCATGATCAAAAGGTTCATCTTCTTCTTCATCATCAAAGTTTGATAGGAATAAGGCACAAGCAATTGTTGCAGTTACATATTTTGAGTCAAACAGATGGATACTCAATTCGAGGGCCTCACATCACATAGCTTCATTAGAGAGTATGTTCGCTTCATTTGAGTCGTGTTCATCTCCACATCCTAATGGATAACAACAAATATATGTGTGTTTGTGGGAATGGATCCATTAACATGGATGATAGATAAATTAATGATTTTCTTTGTGTGCCTTCATTTTCAACCAATATCCTTTCTATCTATCAAATCACACATGGTGGAGCAGGCAGGAGTGTTGAGTTCACACTCATAATCCTAGATTTGCATAATAGAGATATAGTTGCAATTGGGTAGGTTGATCACCAACTTCTAGCTCCACATCGCTCTCACATTTTTCTCCTAATGATTTTTAATTTACCGCACTTGGCGGGTGAATGACATGAAAAGACAAGATTTCAATTCTATTTTGCAGGTGTATTTGGACAGCAGTGAATCAAAGATCTTTACAGACCATGGAGGGAATGCATTTGGCAGGCGTAAAGCCAAAATCCACAATGTTTAACAGCGCCACTCCTATAAGGGATTCATGCAAGGCGTGGGAATATAGACAAGGCACAATAACTATTTGACCGAACAGTGTAAAAGCATAGACAAGGCGCATAAACTGTGCATTTCATAACCTTTCCAACATCCTCCTTGCTGCGCACAAAATAGATATAGACATTTCCTGAAGTATTTTGCACAAAACAAATTTTGTTAGATATTGTAATTGCAACTACCCTGGCCGACAAAACTGTGGACGCCTAGAAAAGGCACGCGAACTATTTTCAAGACTACCTCAAAGAAATGTGATCCCATAAAGTGCAGTAATTTCGCAATTTGCAGGATACGCAAAAAAAAGAGAAAAGTCTTCAAAAAATTTCGAACAAATGCATTTGTCAGGCGTAGAATTCATTCAACATAAAATGGATGCCATATACTTAAATGCCAGTGAACAAAACAAATGTTTATGATAGCACAATCACTATTAGAAGATGATCAAAATGTTGATAGCACAATTTACAAAACAATCAGATCCTTTATGAAGCACCCATTCAACATTATATCTGTGCATAATAAAGAGAATATCATGGGATTCAATGCATGCGATTGATTAAAGGCTAGCAGCTAGATATCTGTGCATAATGAAGATTATATTCAAATGAAGAAAAAGGTTTTACTAGTCACTATCAATTAATATCTGACCAAACAAAAAGAATTGAGTGATTTGAAAAAAGTGCGCCATTCAGTCAAAGTTTCCCAAAGTTGTAGCAGAATAAAGAGCGTCCTTCAAGAAATATAATGGCGGATCAAATCATTCATTACTTGACAGAGATTGGCATTTTGATCGAAGCTTAGCTTTGACTTTGTATAAGGCAGGGATTCGAGCTCGGGGTTTGGCAGTGGTCTGCATCTGGGGCTTGCTAGCTAAAATCTGGGCATTTGGACATCTAGGCGTATTAATTTCTGATGAAGTTAATAGCATAGCTGTCTACAATAGAATCTCATTTAACATAGCCGATTACTCTAACAGAGATGATGATGAGGCCACAACTAATGAAACATTCAGTCCATATTCATTTAAAACTGCACAACAAGTAAAACTAACAGATTTGATGTGAGGAAATAGTGGGTTTCCCACAAATCTAATATCAGAAACTAAAGAAACAATGATAACTCCAAATCTTTAAAACAAAGATGCAAATAGAAGAATAGAACATGCAAAGATAATGGCACGACAAATGCTCTACATGATTTTAGAAACACTATTCAACACATATTGCTTAATGCATAATGCTTATCAATGGTCAGAGCGGTAACAAATGTGAAATGAATGCATATGCTTGCCAAGGGTAATGATGTATGCCCTCCTTCTAGTGCCACAATGAAGTACCCTAAATCTGCAAGTAAAACCAACCTCAAATACTCATTAGAAGGGTTAGTCTAAACATACAAATCTGCAAATACCTCCATGAAATAAAATACCTATGCTAAAGAAATGCCACAAGTAACAAAAACAACATCAAGAAGACATTTCAAAAGCATGATAATCACCTATTCCATGTTGGATTGGTGTCACATGTGCTAGTGACCCTTTCCCAACCCTTGATTCAAAGCCTTCAAGATGATGTGAAATGCAAATGGATATGATGGAGTGAAATAGACAAGATCAAATCTCAAATGAAGAGAGTAACCTTGCATAAAATTGTGGATCCTATGAATGAGGATTAAGCCTTCTTTTATAGATTTTGTTGATGAGAGATTGGCCAAGATGGTGAATGTGGGACTAAAGATCCTCTAATGAGAAGATGACACTTGTCAAATGGTGAGTGGTCAATGGTTGTGCAAGATTAGGGAAATGTGCCCATGAGAGGGAGAATTTGAATTCAAATTTGCAATAAATTTTGAGAGGGGGACAAGAAAATGAGCACAAATGCAATCAAGTTGAGGGACAAATCAACTTGCCTTTTGAATTCAAAACTGAGGGAATATTCCCATATAAACGCCATGTCGGGATGGAAAATCTGGATTTAATAAATCAATAAATTGATTTATATGCAAGTGGCTAAATCTAGATAATGCAAGTGGTATGGGATTAACATTTAATCAGGGTTAGATTAAATAGATGATGATTATGCTGATTTAATGCTGATTAGGTGATTTGACTTTTAAGACTTTGATAATTGATTTATTTGAATTTAGAAAAATGGAGTATGATTTGGATTTGAATTAAATAAAGTCCTGATTTATTTAATTAAATGGATGATGCAAGATGAAGGTTGAATGATTTATGAAAGATGAAATGGTATTATTTGATTAAACCTTTGGATTGACCTGATTTACCTGATGAATGGATTTGTTGTGTTTGATCAATTCAATGAGCGGATGACTATGCATAATGCTAATTTTGCGTGTCTACACCACCAATAATTCCATTCTTTTGAGCTTTATCATATTAAAGATTTTTTATATAAGATGCTAGCTATCCTTGGTTTTCCTTCTACAAAAAATAAAAAAAATGAATGAAATTAATAAGACATCTATAAAAGGTAAAAATATGGAACCAAAATATTATAATAGTTGTTTCATGTGGTTCATTGTGTCACTATATATTTTAACAAATAGTTTATAAGAACAATCCATAAAAAATATGCTCCTAAAAAGTGGTAT
>VDFB02374071.1:0-20305 GCA_007258455.2 Sequoia sempervirens | reverse complement strand
AGGAGCACCTAGGAAACACTAGGTAGTTACAATAGGCAATTAGGAAATCTAGGATGAATTTTTGTTTTTGATGTGTTACCATGAAGGTCATGTTGACCATTGAGTAGAGGAGATAACTTATGGATATGTTTGATCTCTAGGATAGAAATTGAGGAAGGGTGGATGAGTTTAGAAACTCATTTTACTTAGTTTACTAGAAATTGGCAAAAGTAGCAAAATGGTGCATTTTGCAACTTTGCCACAATGTAACTGACATGTCTGACCAAGGGGAGGCATAACTAATTTTTTTGACCTATATAGGGTGTGCCTCGACTTGAGAGCAAGGTTGGAAGCATTTTACTTTGATTGGAGTTTTTGAATTCAAGAAAAGACAGTGGTGTTTTAGTGTGAATTTCTGGTTTTGTCTCAAAGTAGAGCTTTAATGGATTGAAATTGTTACTGTATTGTACGTAGGATGTAGTGTACTGATAGGTTAAGCCCTGTGTGGTAGTAATTTAGATTTCTAGTTCAGTTTCAAGCATTATAGTAGGTAGTTGTTTCTTTGCATTTGCTGATCTGATAGTTTGTTGGTAGAAAATGGAGGTTTAGGTCACATTTCCACTGTACATAACGTACGGCCTCTTGGGAATTGTGACTAGACTCCATGATTGTAAATATGGTAGGGTTAGGAGTCATTAGAAGTCAGGGTATCACTGTGGAAGTCTTCTCCTAGGTGAGCCAGGAAGTGTCGGGCTAGGGAAGACAAGGAGGGCAAAGAACTTTGATTTGTAGGGGTGATCATTTCCTGTCAACTCACAGTGTGGAGAGGGTAACCAGATGCCTTGCAAAGGCTTAGCATGGAGGAGGAAGCTCCACCAATCCATTTGGTGTGAGAAACTCATGACAGTCTACTGTGTGGTCAGGAAATGGCTTAAAAAAGGCCTAATTTGCTAATTGAGGGTTATGGTTGTGTACGGACAGTTGAGGGTTAAGACCTCTAAAATATTTGAGGGATGGGCATAAGGATCAAGAACCCTAAGGGAAGATTATGCGTTCTTTGGGAAAATAAGGAGAACAACCCTATTTTCTCAGAGAAGAAGACCTAATTGGGGGCTCCTAGGCTAGTAGTCTTTTTAACCCTAAATGAGGGTTTGGTGGAAGCGATGAAAAGATGGAGTTAGGAGGATCCTTTAGAGCCATGATGGGATGGAAAGAACCTGTTAGAAAACTCTCCACACCCCTTCAAAGCTAAGTTCAAGGTTTGGAGTAGAATAGCCTTTAGGGTGGATTAAGGGCTAAGGAAGAGTTGGAGACATTGCACCAAGATTGACTTGGTAGGTTGATTTGTGATGGTAGTGGGGTTGGAAAAGAGAACCAGGGGAACCTAACCAAGAAGAAGATCCTATAGGTTAAGGTGGTGAAGCAAGACACCAAGGAGGTCTTGCGAGCAAGACCTAGAGCAAGAATCAGTGATTGATTCCTCCAACCTCCCTATCAGATTGGTATCAAAGCTGCAAAAGATTTGGGATAGAATAATATATGTCAGAGGTTGAGTCTAGTGGTTCTACTAACATGGTGAAAAATGCATAATTGGCCAAGAAGTTCAAAGAACAAGAGGAAGACAATAGTCTATTGAGGGAAAGAATAGCCCAACTTGAGCAAGTAATGAGTAATGTGTAGTTGGAAGGAAGGAAGAGGAGGGTACAAAGAAGAAAGAAAGAGGTTGTAAGAAAGAGGAAGACAAGATCACAGACACTACGACCACATTTTGCAAGAGCCTTTCTTGAAGGCATTGAAGAAGGCTTTTGAGTGGAGAAAGCACTTGAAGGCATGCACCACTATTTAGTGGGGAAAATGGAAGGCTGATCGGTCATGGATTGGATAGAGAATGAAAACCATTTTGAATGTGATGGAGTCAACTGAAACTACCAGAAGGTAAAGGTGTGGAAATAAGATTGAAGGTTACCTTGACATGGTGGAAGTTCATTCAGATAGAGAGGGAAAAGGAAGGTGAGAAGCCTATTTCTACTTGGAAGGGAAAGGTTACCAAAGTGAGAAAAATACATGCCAGATGATTATGAGATTTAGTTGCATAAGAAAAGATAGAGCTTGAGACAAAGAGACCAAGATGTGAATTCTTACACTTAGGAGTTTCAAAAACTTTGTATGAGGTATAATATTCACGAGGATGAAAGTCTTAGGTGGCTAGATACGCTACCCAGGTTGAAGGTAGACATTCAAGAGGAGATGACTCTTCTAATTCCCAAGATAGTGCACCAATGCTATCAATTGGCTATAAAGATTGAAGAGAGGAGTAAGAGGAAACAAGAATAGGCTTCTAAGAGCAAAGGAAAAGGCAGAGATCAAAGAGGACATAGAGGTGGATACCAAGGTAGAGGGACTGAACAAAGAAATCAGGAAGAGTCTAAAATCACAGATCATTGAGGTGAAACAACTTCTAGAGGAGGCTATGGAAGAGGTAGAGGACCTCAAGGAGGTTCAAATAGAGGAAGAGGAGCAGGCAGAAGTAACTCATACTTTGCTAGCATGAAGTGTTACAACTGTGGTCAAGTAGGTCATCCAACTTATAGGTTCCCGGAGAAAGCATCTTCATCAAATACTAAGAAGAGAGTGGCATATGCACAAGAGGACACCATGAGTACCAAATCACTAGAGGTTAGTCATATTGAATTAGAAATGGGGGAGAATCTGATGTTTAGAAGAGTTTTGATCAGACAACCGGTCAAGGAAGAGCCAAAGCAAAGAAGAGCCTTATTTAGAGTGAGATGCAAAATACTTGGGAAATTATGCAAGGTTATTGTGGATTTAGGTTCAATTGATAACATCATCTCTGAGGAGGCAGTAAGGAAGTTGAAATTAGAGAAAATACCCCACACTAATCCCTACAAGGTGACATGGTTGAACAAAGGATAGAGTGTTCTTGTCAATGAGCAAACAACGGTGGAGTTCTCCCATTGGAGAATTACAAGGATAAATTGATTTGTGATGTGTTACCCATGGATGCATGTCATCTTATTGGGAAGACCATGGCGGTATGATAGAGGTGCCATCTATGATGGAAAGGAAAATACTATCTCACTCAAGAAGGATGGAAAAACATTTAAGTTGCAGTCACTGTCAGATGAAGAAGAAGGACAGTTAAAGACCCCTAGTGTCTTATTAAGTAGTGGCAAGGAGTTCCTTAACACTCTACATCAAGGAGGTGAAGGATATGTGGTAATGATGCAACCCGAGGAGGAAGATAAGGCTAAGAAAACAATCATACGAGAAGCAGTCAAAGTTGCTTGAGAAGTTCAAAGACATAGTGAGTGATGGAACACTAGCAGCCTTACCTCCAAAGAGAGCCATTAGCCATCAGATTGACTTCATACCAGGAGCTTCATTTCCAAACAAAGCAGCTTACAAGCTTACACCGGATGAAAACCAAGAGGTAGCTAGACAAGTGCAGGAGTTGTTAGATCATTGATTAGGAAGAGCATCAACCCATGTGCAATACCAGTGGTCTTAGCATCCAAGAAAGGTGGTAAGTGGAGGTTATGCACTGATTCTAGAGCTATAAATAGAATCGCAATCAGGTATAGGTTTCCTATTCCTAGGATTGAAGACTTGATGGATTTTCTTGGAGGAGCTCAGTACTACACCAAGTTGGATCTCAAAAGTGGATACCACCAGATCGGAATCAAGGATGGAGATGAGTGGAAAATAACCTTTAAGACAACTAATGGGTTGCATGACTGGAGAGTTATGCCATTTGGCCTCTCTAATGCCCCTAGCACATTCACGAGGCTCATGAATGAAGTGCTCAAAGACTTTACAGGGATATTTGTGGTGGTATATCTTGATGATATACTCATTTTTAGCAAGACAGCAGAAGAACATCTAAAGCATGTGGAGATGTTACTTAAAATGTTGCAAGAGGAGAAGTTAGCCATCAACCTAGACAAATGTGAGTTCTTTAAACAGGAGCTTGTGTATTTGGGGTTTATAGTATCCCAAGGATCATTGAAAATGGATCCAAGAAAGGTGGAAGCTATCCTAAACTGGCCTACACCAACCCAGGACGGAGGTAAGAAGTTTTCGTAGTTGGCTGCAGTTTATAGGAAGTTTATAAAACTTTAGTGGCATATGTGCACTAGTCCTAGATACAATCAAAGGTGGCTTAAAGACTAAGTTTAAGTGGACTCAAGAAGCTGAGAAAGGTTTTGAGAAACTAAAACAAGAAGTGGCAACTCAACCTATTCTTTTATTACCTATTTTTGACAAGTTGTTTACTGTGGAATGTGATGCTAGTGGAATTATAGTAGGAGTGCTAAGCCAAGAAGGTATGCCTATAGCTTTCTTTAGTGAAAAGCTTAATGAAGCTAAGAAAAATTATTCTACCTATGACCTAGAACTCTATGCTCTAGTATAATCACTTAGGAAGTGGAGGCATTATCTCCTACCTAAAGAGTTTGTAGTGTTTACTAACAATCAATCACTTAGCTACATCAACACTCAAGAGAAATTGAGCAATAGACATTTGAAGTGGATGGAGTATCTTCAAGCTTTCACTTTCACCATCAAGCACAAGAAGGGACAATTGAACAAGGTGGCAGGTGCACTAAGTAGAAGATTGTTGACAGTGCAAGAGATACAAGTAAAGAGCATTGGAATAGAGAGTTTCAAGGATCTCTATGGGGAAGATGAAGACTTCTCAGAAGCATAAAAGGTATGTCTGACCTTGAGAATCACTTTCATAGTCAATACTCAGAGTATACATTGGAAAGTGGATTGTTATTCAAGGGAAATCAGTTGTGTGTTCCAAGAGGATCAATGATAGAGAATCTCATCTAGGAGAAGCATAATGGTAGTCTTAGTGGTCATTTTGGCATCAACAAGACAATGCAACTAGTGCAAAGGTTCTACTATTATTTGAAGTTGCTTGAGGGATGTCGAGGGAGGTATGTTAGTGTGTAGTTTGTATGAAAGCCAAGGGCTAGTAATGCAGGTTTGTATCAACCTCTACCCATTCCCAACAAACCATGGGAGTGTGTTAGCATGGATTTTGTTGTAGGACTCCCTAAGACTAAGACAGGGTTTGATAGTGTCTATGTGGTGGTAGATAGATTCAACAAGATGAGTCACTTTATCCCTTGCAATACCACACATGATGCTAGCTACATTGCTCACCTTTCTTCAAGGAAGTGTAAGGATCCATGGATTACTTTTGGAGGCATTGTATCTAAGGGATGTAATGAGAGTTCATGAGTCATTTTTGGAAGACTCTATGGGCTTGATTGGAGTACCAACTTGTCTTTTGGATCAGCTTACCATCCTCGGACCGATGGAAAAATAGAGGTGGTTAATAGGGTGTTAGGTAACCTTCTAAGATGCCTAACCAAAGATTATGGACAAACATGGGACTTGGTCATATCACAGGCTGAGTATGCATACAATGACAGTGTGAACATGACTATAGGGAAGAGTCCTTTCTTTTGAAATAGTGTATGGAATGCACCCAAGAGGTGTGTGTGAGCTCAGGGATCTAGGAGCTATGGAGCATAGGAGTGGACATGCAGAGGATTTCTCTCAGACCATGAAGGATATTTAGGAGCAGGTGAAGAAGACAGTCACCGAGGCTACTCAAAAGTTGAAAGAGAAGGTGGATTTATCTAGAAAGGATCTACAATTTGCAGTAGGAGACTATGTTATGGTCCACCTCAAAAAATCTAGGTTGCAAAGGGGATATCAACCAAATTACAGATGAAAAGAGTGGGACCATGTAAGGTATTAGCCAAATATGGGAAGAATGCCTACAAGGTGGAATTACCTGCAGATTTAGGCATCTCTCCAGTGTTCAATGTAGCTGATCTGATCAGATATAAGGGAACAGTCACTGAAATGGATCAAAATAGCAAGGATATCTTCAAGGATGTGAGCAACATAGCCTTACCTACTCAAGATAAGCTACAAGCAGAGAGAATCTTGGAGTCAAGGGTGAAGAAGTCTACCCGACATAAGGAATACTTGGAACATCTCATCAAATGGAGGGACAAACTAGACTCAGAGGCTACATGGGTGGATGAAGCTCAATTTAAGAAGTATGGCATTGATGTGTCACTGATCTCTCCTCACATTCCTTAGTGTTTGTGCAGAGAGGGGGAGGATGGTGCAAGAGCACCTAGGAAACACTAGGCAATTAGGAAATCTAGGATAATTTTTTGTTTTTGATGTGTTACCATGAAGGTCATGTTGACCATTGAGTAGAGGAGATAGCTTAGGGATATGTTTGATCTCTAGGATAGAAACTGAGGAAGGGTGGATGAGTTTAGAAACTCATTTTACTTAGTTTACTAGGAATTGGCAAAAGTTGCAAAATGGTGCATTTTGCAACTTTGCCACAATGTAACTAACATGTCCGACCAAGGGGAGGCATAACTACTTTTGTTGACCTATATAGGGTGTGCCTCGACCTGAGAGCAAGGTTGGAAGCATTTTACTTTGATTGGAGTTTTTGAATTCAAGAAAAGACAGTGGTGTTTTAGTGTGAATTTTTGGTTTTGTCTCAAAGTAGAGCTTTAATGGATAGAAATTGTTACTGTATTGTACATAGGATGTAGTGTACTGATAGGTTAAGCCTTGTGTGGTAGTAATTTAGATTTCTAGTTCAATTTCAAGCATTATAGTAGGTAGTTGTTTCTTTGTATTTGCTGATCTGACAGTTTGTTGGTAGAAATGGAGGTTTAGGTCACATTCCCACTGTACATAACGTACAATCTCTTGGGAATTGTGACTAGACTCCATGATTGTAAATATGGTAGGGTTAGGAGTCATTAGAAGTCAGGGTATCACTGTGGAAGTCTTCTCCTAGGCGAGCCAGGAAGTGTCTGGCTAGGGAAGACAAGGAGTGCAAAGAACTTTGATTTGTAGGGGTGATCATTTCCTGTCAACTCATGGTGTGGAGAGGGTAACCAGATGCCTTGCAAAGGCTTATCATGGAGGAGGAAGCTCCACCAATCCATTTGGTGAGAGAAACTCATGACAGTCTGCTGTGTGGTCAGGAAATGGCTTGAAAAAAGGCCTAATTTGCTAATTGAGGGTTATGGCTGTGTACAGACAGTTGAGGGTTAAGACCTCTAAAATATTTGAGGGATGGGCATAAGGATCAGGAACCCTAAGGGAAGATTTTGTGTTCTTTGGGAAACTTAGGAGAACAACCCTATTTTCTCGGAGAAGAAGACCTAATTGGGGGCTCCTAGGCTAGTGGTCTTTTTAACCCTAAATGAGGGTTTGGTGGAAGCGATGACAAGATGGAGTTAGGAGGATCCTTCAGAGCCATGATGGGATGGAAAGAACCTGTTAGGAACCTCTCCACACCCCTACAAAGCTAAGTTCAAGGTTTGGAGTAGAATAGCCTTTAGGGTGGATTAAGGGCTAAGGAAGAGTTGGAGACATTGTACCAAGATTGACTTGGTAGGTTGATTCGTGATGGTAGTGGGGTTGGCAAAGAGAACCAGGAGAACCTAACCAAGAAGAAGATCCTATAGGTTAAGGTGGTGAAGCAAGACACCAAGGAGGTCTTGCAAGCAAGACCTAAAGCAGGAATCAGTGATTGATTCCTCCAACCTCCCTATCATCGACATTCTAGAGTAAATCTGTAATCATTTTGAAGTATCCAACCTTGATCAACTTGCCAATAGCCTTTTCTTTATTTTTCCTTTATCGGTGTTTGGAAAGGAATTCAGAACTAGACAATTATTACCAATAAATTTTTCATGACTAGTCTTTATGATCGACACTTGAGAAGAGTTAATAACTTTGGCAAAACCATCGATGACTTTTCATTTATTCTTGCTATCGACACTTGAAGTGCAATGCATAACCTTTCAATTTCATTACTTGTAGTTGAGAAAATTGTTATGTGCTTATATGGGTTCCCTTTTCAACACTCAAACAATAGGTATCAAATCATTTAAAAGAGCTAATGAGTTTTAATTTATCCTTGTTATCAAACTTGAAGAGTGGTTTCCAACTAACACAAGATTGTTGAGAATATCATCAACTTTCCTTCATTTAGAATTTCACAGCAATTCCTAACCTTCATTACAACTTTGGAAGAGATTAAAAACTTATATGAATCTACTGACTACATAAGACTTTGTAAGATATTGTCTGTCCATCGACCTTGAGAAAGGGGTTACCAACTCCTTTTAACTTCACAACATTAGAGATTTATAACTTGCTTATTGGATCAACTTTCATAAGTATTGATAAACCATTAAATTGGAAAATGGGGTTTCAACAAATAACTTTTTTCTAGGTAAGTATTTTTCAACGAAACTTTTCTATATCATCAATACCAACATCATTATTGAAACCTAGAAATATAGTTCTATTTAGAATGAATAGACCTTTTAATTTAATATTCTTCACACTTCGATCGACAAAAATCAAAGCTTTAATATCTTGAAAACTAGAAAGTGGTTTAGTGTTGAAACTGGCCATATTTGATGTGACATCACCAAGATTATGACCGCAAAATAGTTTTTCATGAACTTACACAATTTCTAAAATTTAATTATTTTCACAAATCTTGGTAGGCTACATCACTACTCTTGAGGTTTTGAGACAATTGATGATTTTGCTTAAAAATGGAAAGATGGCCAACATTTACAAATGATTGGAGGTAAATTTGACTAGGAGGCTCTTAGTTTAAGGATTTTGACTCAAAATTTTAATTTTTTTCAAGTTTAGAAAAGGGGATAACAATCTTCAAGTGTGTAATTTTTGGTGTGTCCCAATTCAAAGTTAGCTATTTTCTTCTGCAAGCTCTAAATTTGTTGTGTCAAGTCATTTGTAGGTGTGAAGGTGGACATGTTTACTAGGGGTTGAATGGTTAAATCTTAAGGGATAGATGATTGGTGTTTTGGAATATTAGATGAATTGAATGAAGTATTGTGGTTTTAGGGGATTTATGTGTTTGTAGGAATGGTAAATGTGGAGGATTGAGAATTATATGGGATAAATGTGTTTGTAGGCATGGTTAATGTGGAGGATTAAGAGTTATATAGGATGTATGTGTTTATAAGTATGGTGAATGTGGAGGGTTGAGAGTTATATGGGGTTTATATATTTGTAGGTACAAAAATTTGGAGGATATAGAGTTATATAGGATATATGAGGAGATTTGAGAACTAGGTATGGGGATGGATGTAGTTGGATTCTTGGAAGAGTGGATTGACATATTTTTTAGTGTATTTTGATGAGTGAGTGCTAAGTGAAGGTATCGAGGGTTGGCTTGAACCAACTGGGATGGATACTTGGGGTATGGAGACATTAAATGATTTTGGTATGGGGATATTTGTGACTAGTATATTGGATGAATTTTTCCTCTTAAGGTACTTGATAAAGAAATGGTTGTAGGATCTTGTACAGGTTAAGAAGAGTAATGCCAAATTAGAAGGTAACTTGGCATCTTTTTGAGCTAGCATAAAAAAAAAATTGGGATCTAAAGCTAGAAGATTATTTATGGTTTTCATTATTTTAGGGCCTTGTATATTTTGTAGTTTTGTTGGTGATAATTCAGAGGCATCTTGTGTGTTGTCTCCTAAAATGGAAATAAACCTTGAAGAAGATGATTGGGGTGTCTAGTAAACACTTGGAATTAATATATGAGGAAGCATGCCAAACTCATATTGATTATCACCCATGGTTGTTATTTCTGAATCAGATTGATTAGATTCCTTTAGCTTCTTATGTTAAGACCTTGTGATAGGCATACAAGTTTCAAGACCTTGGTGAATGATGTGTGAGGTGAAATGGGATGATTGGTATCCAAATGTGTCAAGTTTTTAAAATTCTTAAAAATTATTAGACTTGGATAAGGATAAGATGATTTGGATTGTTGATATTTTGATTGATAAAGGATGATGTTGGATAAAACCAAAATAGACCAAAGTTAATTTATATCTTCTAATGATGAATGTATGACGTAAAAATTGATTGTGAAAGTGAATAATAACAACAAATAAGAGAAAAACACAATCAAACTAAAAAATCACACCAATAGAGCATAAGGAAGCTACATAATGAGAAAATACAACGAAATGGAACACAAAATCCTTACACAACAACCTTGTTTAGCTCCATTGCTCTCTAATTACACATTGAAGAAGGGTGTAATGGTTTATCTCAGACTTTATCACAAAGAAATTTTAGATTTAATGATAGCATGAGTATGAATTTCTAGAATTTTGGTCTTAGAAAATGAGATGGATGAAAGTATTGTTTTATAGATTGAGTGATATCATTGATCAACAATCAAGATTTGATGAAGGATTGTACAGATCAATGCCTCAAAATGTTCGAGAGGATTTGATTGAGGGGTTAACTAACTACATGATTTGAGTGAATTGAGTGTAAGAGGTAGTGAAGTGGATTGATTGATCAGAGAAGTGGAAGTGACTGTGGGTTAGACAAAATAGATTGGACAAAAGACTGATTTGATTGAGTGGATTGAAAGTGAGTTTGAGTCAACTAGTGAGGTTTAAGATGCATGATAAATTAATGAAAAATTAAATAATAATTATTTTTATTTTTTATTTTTTTAAAGCAAACTTCTATCACAAAGGATAACACTCTTTCATTGAACTTCAAAAAAATATTTACATGATGGCATACAAAGATCAAAAGCACAACCCCTACACAAGCCTAGTTGTATACAATGTTATCATTCCAATTGCGAGTTTATCCAACCTATCCACTTCATCTCCACTAAAAAGGTATTAATTGTTGATGGTGAAGTCTAGAAAGGGCTACAAATTCTTCCTATAGAAGCACTTCCCATACAACACCATTACCGCCTTCAGATGCTTATTCCTCCTTGCATTCTCAACACCAATGATATCACATGTCTTTTCATGCGATGAATTATTGTCAAAAGCTTTAATAGCTCTCATAGCATCATATTCAAACGTGTCCTTCAAAAACTTGATCATTAGTTTACTGATCATTTTTGACCTGTCGTGCGAATTATATTCCCCAAGAAAGTACCAATCAAACTATCGTTGTGGATATGGCCTGCTTCAAAGTGTCGCTCGCCAATTACTTGCTTGATTGCCTTCTTAATTTTTAGGATGTTGGCTTTAAAGATGTACTCAAGTTGAACATTTGGATCCTCATACACTTCCTTGAATGAATCCTATTTAGACTCCACTCCTGATCCCCCGCTTGCCTCCTCACCTGACCCCTCATCCTCCACCTCATCCTCAAAAAATTTACAGAGCACATATGGGAACTCCATTTTTGATGCAGCCTGCTACTACCCAAATGTTTAAATAGAATCACACATTTTCCACTTCTTGCCCCGAGAAGGGAATGTTCTCCAATGAGTGTGATTACATTTGATTCTCTGTGGGATTTGCAATCCACTCACTTTCCTATAGTGATTGTAAGGAATTCGTGGCATTATTGAACACCACTTTCCTGCCACCTACCTTACAATAATAGAGCCATTCTCCACATGTGATCCTTTTTGCAATAAAAAGGATGATGGTGTTTGACTATAACTACTATAACCAAAGCTTCATAGGTTTTAGTCCCTTCTTTTCTATACTGCAAAGGCACAACTAGTCTGTCACTATATCCACTAGATTTTACCAGATTGATATAGTTACATCAACACGACCCCTGCAGGTCCCTTTCCAAACATTGACTCATCCCTTGCCAAGTGGCAGGATTATTTGAATGGAGAGGTTTTTCAACTTGCTCTATGCCTTGATTCAAGATAGATAATCGATCACCCCGTTTTCCTCTCTATACATATGGGTCATGTTATAGTCACCAATTAGATTTAACATGGATAAAATTCTCTCCAGCCATTGTTTCATTTTCCAACTTTGGGACCTTCTGGTTATGACCGCCTTGATAACTTCCGAGTCACCTTCAATGTCGACATTATTCAGACCTTCCCTTACATAACGCCTTATGCCTTCGTATAATTTTGATCATTTTACATCATTATTGGTACCTTCTAGTAACTTTATGGATGCTTCCTAAAGCATTGTTCCTTTCTCATTCCTGATAACATATCCAGCACCCGACTGCCCTGGGTTTCCCCGCGAGGCCCCGTCGAAATTTAGTTTCAATCTACCTTTGGGTGGCAATTCTCATTTAACTTTGCTTCAATCTATTTTTCTCTTCAACAGAGATATTTTTGGTGAATTTAACATAGGATAGTTCTTCACCATTTTTTGATCCCATGTTAATACATGGCTATGTGCACCAATCTGTAACACAAAAATGATTCTTAAGATTCCACTTTTTAAAAAAAAATCAGCAAAGTCTGATGTTCACGAGAAAATGAAGATAGTTACGCTCAAAAATTGAAGATGCAACAAGAACAAGAGTTGAAGTGCTCTGAGTCTACTTTCTAAGCTACAATTTTTTTTGAAAATAATGAAGATTAAGGGTTCCAAAAAGGGGGGCCACCAAAAGTGGTCCTATTTTTATAAAAAAAAATAGCATAGCGTTTGTTTTTGGCCTCCCTTTTCCATTATTTTAAAAATCCAAACTGTGAGAAATTAGCTAACACCATGTAATTTATCTTAGATCTTTCGATTATTTTTTTAATGAATATATAATATTTTATGAATTTTCAAAGTGGACACATTCTAAAAAGCTAAAACCTGAGCATGCTCCCCCCTAATTTTTTTGAAAACTAATCAAAAATCGTTTGTTTCATTATGTGTAAAATAGAGTCTAGTTTATAAAAATGTAATTTGTTTCAAAATTCAATGAATGAGTAAAAATCTATTCCAAAACTAGTACATGTTGGCTTTTGACAAAAATGAAGGCACTACCAAAAATGAAGTTATAGATGAAAACCTTAACGTAATCAAAACATAAACAAATTCATATATTTAGATAACTAAGAGAGAGCCTAATGTCATCATGGTTTTTTTATAAACTCTCATTGAAAGACATGCAAACTTGACAATTAGCACGACCAAAAATATGTGAAATTTTGTTACCCTTTTAGAAAATCACGTCATTGGCATGAAATGGTTGTCCAACCCTTTGGGTTGGATGCCCAAGGCATAATCCAGACCTTAGGCTTGGTATTTCCCAATGCAACTAATTTGGCAAGCGCCAAATTTGGAGAGTTCCAAATGGTGATGTATTGACAAAAACACCAACTTCGCTACTTTCTATTTGTCTCTCACTACCACACTTTGATAAGGCTTAAAGTTTACAATTTATGATCAATGACAGATAGTCGTGGTTTTACCTTTCGGTCCCTCTTTGTCTCCTTCCCTCTTAACCAATACTTACCCTATTCTCTCTCAACCCTCTCTAGATCTCTCCCACCCTCTATACCTTGCTTTCTCTCATTAAACCCATCTCCATCCTCTCTCTCCATATGTCTCTTTCTCCACCTTATAACCACCTCTCCCCCCTCTATCTCTCACCTCTTTCTTCTCTCTCTCTCTCTCTCTCTCTCTCTCTCTCCAAGTCTCTCCAACCTTGTCTCATTACCCACCTCTCTCCTCCCTCTATCTCTCATCTCATTCTTCTTTCTCTCATCTTCCCTCTCCCTCCCCTTTCTAGGTCATCACCTCTTTATCTCCTCCTCCCTATGTCTCTCACTCCATCCATGTGTACCTCTCCCTCTATCACTTGTTACTCATCTACCGATACTTCCCTTTCACTCTCCCTCTCTTCTCTCTCTCCCCTCTCTAAGTCTGTCCCAATCTTTCTCCCTATCTCCCTCTCTATGTTTCCTTTTGTCCTTACCCCCATCTATATCCTTTCCTCCCTACCTATCTTTTCTTCTCTCTCCCTCTATTATTGTTTATTTTCCCTATATCTCCTTTCTCTTGATCACTACCTCTTTCTCCCACCCTCTCTCTCTCCCTATCTCCATGAATCTCCCTCCTTACCTCTTTACCTCTCTACCTCTCCCCTCCTTGTTGTCTCATTACCCAAGCCTATCCCACCCTCTCTATGGGTGCCTTCCCTCCATACAGGTTTTAAGAGGTTGAAGGTTGAGATTAGGGTTTAAAGGTATAGGGTTGAGGGTTTAATGTGTATAGGGTAGAGATGAAGGGTTGTGAATGGTTTAAGGGGTTGAGGGATTGAGGGATTAGGTTCCCAGGGACCAGGGATTTGAATACGAGGGGCTATAAGTTTGGGGCCAGGAGGTTGAGGAGTTGGCAAGGGTTGAGGACAGGGATTTTAGGAATACAAATTTAAGTTTAGGTTTATGGGTTAAGGTTTAGGGTTGTTGTTGAGGTGCAGGTTTCAAGGGTTGGGGTTGAGGGATTCATGATTAAGGTATTATAGAAGGTTGAGGATTGGTTTTGAGGGTTGAGGGTTGAAGGTTGAGGGTTTAAGGGTTTGAGGCTTGAGGCTTGAGTGTTGAGGGTTTAAGGGTTGAGGGTTGAGGGATTAGGGTTTAAGGGTTGAGGATTGAGGGATTAGTAGGGTTTAAGGGTTGAGAGTTGAGGGATTAGGGTTTAAGGTATAGGTTTGAGGGATTATGGTTGAGGGTCAAGGTTGAGGGTTTAAGGGTTTAGGTTTTAAGGGTTTAGGCTTGAGGGATTAGGGTTTAAGGGTTGAGTATTGAGGACTTAAGGTATAGGGTTGAGGCTTGAGGGATTAGGGTTGAGGCTTTAATGTATAGGGTAGAAGGTTGATGGTTGAGGGTTTAAGGGTTGAGGGATTAGGGTCCAAGGTCAGTTGAGGGATTAGGTTTGAGGGTTGAAGTTTGAGGGTTGAGGGTTGAGGATTGAGTTTTTAAGGTTTAAAGGTTGAGGGATTAAGGGTTGAGGGTTTAAGGGTTGAGGGTTGAGGGATGAGGGTTAAAGGGTTGAGGGATTAGAGTTTAAGGGTTGAGGGTTGAGGGATTAGGGTTGAGGGTAGAGGTTTTAAGGGTTGAGGGTTGGGGAATTAAGGGTAAAGGTTTGGGTTGAGGATTACGTGGGGCTTGTAAGGGATTAGGGTTGAGGATTAGAGATATTGGGGTAAGGGTTGGGGAGGTTTAATGGTTTGGACTAGGGTTTTGGGGTTGAGGTTTAGGGTTAACAGTTGATGGAGTTTTAAGGTTGAGGGGTTTAAGAGCTTGAGGCTTGAGGCTTGAGGGGTTCAAGGTTGAGGGGTTTTAAGGGTTGGGGTTGAGGGGTATAAGAGTTAAGGGTTGATGGTTTGGGGTTGAGGTTGAGGATGGGAGTTTTGGGATGGTGGGGTTGGGAGGACAGGACAGTGTTATGAATTTTAGGGATTTGAGTTGAGGTTTAAGAACAGGGATTTTAAATGAATTTGAGGGTTGAAGTTAGAGGGTTTAAGGTTGAGGGTAATAGGATTGAGGGATTAGGGTTTAAGGAATTAGGGATAAAGGTTTTAATAGTTGAGGGTTGAGTGTTGAGGGTTGATGGATTAGGGTTTAAGGGTTGAGGATTGAAGGATGAGGGTTTAAGGGTTGAGGATTGAGGGATTATGATTTAGGGTTGAGGGTTGAAGTTTGAGGGATTAGGGTTTAAGGGTTGAGGGTTTAAGGGTTGGGGGTTTAAAGGTTTAGGGTTGAGAGTTGAGGGATTAAGGTCTAAGGTAAAGAGTTGAGGGATTAGGGTTGAGGCTTGAGGCTTGAGAGTTTAAGGGTTTAAGAGTTTAGGGGTTGATGGTTGAGGGTTGAGGGATTGGGGTTGAGGGTATAGGTATAAGTATTAGAGTTTAGGGTTGAGGGTTGAGAGATTAGGGTTGTGAGGGTCGAGGTTTTAAGGTTTGAGGGTTGAGGAATTAAGGGTATATGGTTTAAGGGGTGAGGGATGATAGTTTAAGGGTTGGGGGTTGAGGGATGAGGGTTATAGGATTGAGGGATTAAGGTTTAAGGGTTGAGGTTAAAGGGTTAATGTTTGAAGTTTGAGGGTTGAAGGTTATAGGATTGAGGGATTAGGGTTTAGGGTTGAGGGTTGAGGGATTAGTGTCTAAGGTATAGGGTTTAAGGTTTTAGGGTTGAGGGTTGAGGGATTAGTGTATAAGGTATAGGGTTTTAGGTTTGAGGGTTGAGGGTTGAGGGTTGAGGGATTAGGGTTTAAGGGTTGAGGGTTTAAGGTTTGAGGGTTGAGAGATTAGGGTTTAAGGTATAAGGTTGAGAAATTAGGGTTGAGAGTTTAATTAATAGGCTAGAGGGTTGATGGTTGAGGTATTAGGGTTTAAGGGTTGAGGGTTTAAGTGTTGAGGGTTAGAGGTTGAGGGTTTAGGTTTTAGGGTTTAAGGTTTGAGGTTTGAGGGATTAGGGTTTAAGGTATATAGGGTTGAGGGATTAGAGTTGAGGGTTTAATGTATAGGGTAGAGGATAGAGGGTTGAGGGTTGAGGTATTACAATTTAAGGGATGAGGGTCGAGGGATTAGGGTTTAAGGATTAAGGATTGAGGGTTGAGGTATTAGGGTTTAAGTTATAGGGTTGATGGATTATGGTTGAGGTTTTAATGTATAGGGTTGAGGGATTATGGTTGAGGGTTTAATGTATAGGGTAGAGAGTTGAAGTTTGAGGGTTGAGGTTTTAAGGGTTTAAGGTTTGAGAGTTTAAGGGTAGAGGGTAGAGGGTTGAGGGTTGAGGGTTGAGGTTCTAAGGGTTGAGGGATTGAGGGTTTAAGGGGTGAGGATTTAATGGTTGAGGGTTGAAGGATTAGGGTTTAATGTATAGGGTTGATGGATTAGGTTTGATGGTTTAATGTATAGGATAGATATTTGAGGGTTGAGGGTTGAGGTTTTAAGGGTTGAGGGTTGAGGGATTAAGGGTTTAACATTTGAGGGTTTAAGGTTTGAGGGTTGAGGTTTGAAGGTTTAAGGGTTGAGGGTTGAGGGATTAGGATTCAAGAGTTTAGGGTTGAGGGATTAGGGTTTAAGGTATAAGGTTGAGCAATTAAGGTTGAGGGTTGAGGGTTGATGGTTGAGGTATTATGGTTTAAGGTTTGAGGGTATAAGTGTTGAGGGTTGGAGGTTGGAGGTTGAGGGTTTAAGGGTTTAGGCTTTAGGCTTTAGGATATAAGGGTTGAGGGTTTAAGGTTTGAGGTTTGAGGGATTAGGGCTTAAGGTATAGGGTATAGGGTTGAGGGTTTAATGTATAGGGTAGAGGGTTGAGGGTTGAGGTATTACGGTTTAAGGTTTGAGGGATTGATGTTTAAGGTATAATAGGGTTGAGGGATTAGGGTTTAGGGTTTAATGTATAGAGTAGAGGGTGGAGGGTTGAGGATTGAGGTATTACAGTTTAAGGGTTGAGGGTTGAGGGATTAAGGTTTAAGGGATAGTGTTTAGGGATTAGGGTTGAGGGTTTAATGTATAGAGTAGAGGGTTGAGGGTTTAAGGCATAAGGTTTAGGGATTAGGTTTGAGGGTTTAATATATAGGGTAGAGGGTTGAGGGATTATGGTTTAAGGGTTGAGGGTTGAGGGATTAGGGTTTAAGGGTTTAGGGTTGAGGTATTAAACCCTTAATCCCTCAACCCTAAACCCTTAAACCCTAATCCATCAACCCTCAACCCTCAGCCCTTAAACCCTAATCCCTTGACCCTCTACCCTATACCCTTAATCCCTCAACCCTCAACCCTTTACCCTATACATTAAACCCTCAACTCTAATCCCTCAAAACTATCCCTCAAACCTTAATCCCTCAACCCTCAACCCTTAAACCATAATACCTCAACCCTCAACCATTAAACTATAATACCTAAACCCTTAATTCTCTACTCTCTACCCTATACATTAAACCCTCAACCCTAACTGGGAGAGACCTGAGAGAGAGATGTGAGGGATAGAGAAAGATAAAGACTTGAGAGAGGGAGTTGGATTGAGAGAGAGAGAGAGAAATAATTGAGAGGGAGAGAGAGAGAGAAAGAGGGAGTGTGAGAGAGGGGGTTGGAGTGAGAGAGAGATGTTTAGGTAGGGTGGGAAGGAGTGAGACTTGAGAGAGAGAGAGAGTTATCTAGTTAGGATGGGAAGGAGAGACCTGAGAGAGGGAGAGGGGGAGGGAGGTATATTTTGAGGGAGACCTAAGAGAGAGGGAGAGAGGAGGGGAGAGACCAGGTGGAGAGAGAGAGAGGGAGGGAGAGACAGAGAGAGAGGAATGGAGGGGAGAGCCCAGGGGTGGATGGAGAGGGAGAGGAGGTGATCTGGTAAGAGGAGAGGGTGGGAGTGGGATAGAGCCTAGGGAGAGACTTGAGAGAGAGGGGTGAGAGGGATAGAGGGAGGGAGAGACTTGAGAGAGGGGGAGTTATCCTATAAATAAACCTCTTTATCATTTTATTCCATCACTTGAGCTTTGATCCTTAAGGTAGTTGAGGATTATTTTCCCCATTAGACCTCATCATATTAAGGGTGTTGAATCTCCTCCTCTACATTGTCATGCTATTGGGTTTACATTGCTTGTATTTTGGAGCTATGTTACTAAAATAATTTGGGCCTACAATGATCATGTTTTCATTTGGTTAAAACCTATTTCTTGAAATAAATTGTCTCACTCTATAAATTGGAATTGGAATTTATGTTAAGAATTTAAATTTGTAAACTAGATTGAACTAGTATATGTACAAGTGGTTAAATGAAATTTAAATTTTAAATTTAATTAGCTTGGGGGGTCTTTAAGATTAAATGTATCAAGTATTTTCATATATTTTATACACATATGTATTATGAATATACATACATATGGATATACATGAAAATTAAATTAGAACTTAATTAATTTTTATGCAACACCAATATGGATGGGCTTTGGAAACATACTGATATACAAATTCAAAGATTGAGATTGATTTTAGATGACCCTTCGACAACTAGGGTGTATTTAAGAATTAATTTTCATATGATTTTAGAGAGTTTAAATAGGATTAGACATTCATTAGGGGGTTTCCATGCATATTATGGGGAGAATTTAACAGTTGTTCTTTCCCATATGTGGGATCAAGTTTTTGGTGATGTTCCTTTGAGTACAGTCTTGTTGAAAGTGCCAAAGGAAACTATCAAAATATTTTTTTCCTTATTATTCCACTAGCTATCAGGTGAGGGCATATCAAGTGACTAGATGCATATGCCCTAGGATGGCCCCATTGATTTATCCATGATTTCTTGTAGCACATGGTCGTTATCCAATTAACAACCAAATTTTATTATATTTTGCATAATTGTTATATATTGAGGTTCATTTAGGCCTTAACATTAACTATTTAGATTTACCACCTCATTTGGGGTAGGGCATGGTAGGGTCTATGTCAGGGATGCTTATTGTCATGCATATTAAAATCCTACATATTTTAGGGCCTTGGTTGGCTAAAGGATTCTTGTTGTTGCTTCATCCCTGAGCCCTATTGGCAACTAGGTTATCATTAATCCCAACAAGAAGCAATTGATAGTATTGTTGATATTGCAATCTAGGTTCAATATCTACAAATCGTGTGGGTCGATACTTGATGAGGCATCCACATAGGTCTCCTATTAAGATATATTCCTATGTTGTGACAAACATACCATCTCTATATGATATAGACTACATTGCAAGTGATGGCTAGATTCTAAGAGATACAGGTCAAATATTGTCTAAGAACCTGATGAGACCTTATTGTGTGATCTCATCATAGTTGGGGATCCCCTTAGAAGATATTAGTTCATTTATGGGTCATAGTTGTGGAGATTTGGAGAGTCTTGTGTCTTAGTCCCAACATTCTGATATTGATCCTACATCTAGATCATCTGGTGGGGTGCATGATCCACTTACTAGTCATTCTGCCACTTCTACATAAGCACATCCACCTACTAATGATTATGATGTTACATATGCTTAGAAATTTGTTGATACACTCAAGAAAGTTGCGAGAGGTCTAAGTTTTATGGAGATTCTCTCTTCAAATTTGATGCCATCTCACTTGCATAGTCAACTACACACATCATTGGTAGAGCCAGTTAGGGGTAGGATTGTAGATGAGTTGGTGGATTCCATCATTGCAAGAGATGTACCTAATATTCAAGATGTAGGTGCAGTGTAGGCATGTATATAACTTTTAAGTTTTTAAAGATAAATTAATGTACTTGTGACTTCCTAGGTAAAAAAATTATATAAATTTTATAATTTAAAATAAATTTTCTTTTTTACATGCATGTATGTGTAGATGGAGGTATTACATGTTACTCCTAGATTGAGGGTAGAGTGTGTATGCATGTGTTCTTCACTTGACCATGTTAGTGGACAAGTGAACTTTAATTTTCATCTAGATTTACATACATATGTACATGCACATTATAATTTACATATACATGTCTAATACACTTGTTCAT